>JAULBS010129572.1:0-13501 GCA_032355785.1 Symmetromphalus regularis
CCCCCCCCCCAAGAGGTTGAAAGTAGGTGAACGAATGGCAGCAGCGTTCCTGCAGGAACACCCTTATACTTCGAAAACTATCTGGATTTCGGCAACTTTATTTTGTCACCGAGCCTGAAAATATGTTTATTAAGCAAAAAAAAGTTTTTATTTTTTAATTAGTTGTTCTCTAAAAATGGGGAGCCATGACCCCCCACCACCCCCGCTACCGACACCCCTAATCCGCAGTGCCTGACATGTACGGTGGACGAATCGTCCAGCTCCTTAACTACGCACATGCACGTTCCTAAATCATTGCGCACGATGATAGGTTAAAGAGTCGAACAATTAAACTCGGAGTAACAAATAGAATACCAAACTCATCATTTATTATCAAATTTATTTATTATATAAAATGAACTGAATAAAATTAAATTATATGTAAAAATAGCAAAACATTAGGGGTGACTAGTGTGGGCAATTTGACTATTTCACTATGACTATGCAATACCAGGCGCGGATGCAGGATTTCTGAAAGTGGGGGGCGGGGTCCAAATGTGATGGGTGAACAGGACTGGAGAAAAATTGTTAATTCTCACGTCCCACTCGGAAAATATCAGGGGCATTCAATCCGGGGGGGGGGGCGGGGGGATTGCAGCAGCCCCCTTCCCAATAATTTTAAATTTTAATGTTATTCATGTGCTTTTTGGTAAAGTCAGTTGCTTCTTAGTATTAGCAGCCCCCCACCCCCCAATATGAATTTCGTTCCGAAGCCACTGAATATATATTTTAAAAAATAAATAATTCGAGACAATGGGGGTCCAGACACCCCTTTGTATTCTTAATTAATATTATTACAAAAGTTAAAAAGTCTATTGTCATAGTATTCCATTAGTAATAGTATAGCTAGTTTTAAAATTTCTTGATATCAGTGGATATTATAAACATTTCACACAAATTATTTACCTTACGAATCTTCCAACATATACTGCTTAGCAAAAGAAAGTATACTAACAAAAAAGATTATTATTTTGGTCAGACCAAAACTTTAAGTCCTTAAAAATTGATAACTATACAGCTACCTAACTATAGAGCTATCAAACATGTCATTAATAATGGTTAAGATGCATATACAATGTTCTTGATTTGATAAATGGAACTGATATTCAAATGATGAAGTTTGAGTAGTTAGCAAGGGCGAAAATCCGTTCCTGAAAATGGGGAGAGGCCGGCGGAACATCCTCCATGTTTGAAGCCATTATAGATCCCTTAGGTACTTCGGTATGACTATATTTGCACTAAGACGACATGGTTAGGTGTTACATTGAAACAAAAACGAGAAATACTGGTAAGGAATATAACAAAAACATTATAATATTTTCAGAGTGGAAGGACATGCAAATTAACTATTTTTCCACAGTTCTAATCGCCTATCACATTTGGACCCCCTTCCCTTTCAGAAACCCTGCATCCGCGCCTGCTAGTCTATTTCATACACACAAACCCCAATACCATATTAAACCCCCATACTCAGACACACAAACTATTCAAGGATACAGTATTTTATTTCACATGCTGATGACACTTATAACCATAAGCACTAGGCCTACAAATACACAATTTTAATCGCTTTTATATTCAGTATTCATCAGTATAACCTCAAATTAATAAAGAACAGAACGGATACCAATCGTAGAATTTTGTAGAGTTGCTATTATTAAAAGTGGTATATATCTCCAGTGTGACAACCAAAGGGAGACAACTTGTGTTTAAATTTAAAAGTTTCTTTTTTTAGAAGGCATTGGTGCTTTCAGATCAATGGAGGAAACAACAACAAATATATAAAAATAATCAGTCTGCAAGATTTGTGTTTGGACTTCGAACATTTTTGGGCTGTTGTTATTGTCTGTAAGTCATCTTCCGCCTCTATTATGCATGAACATGACAAACGAAACATTTATTATTGATATTATCATGTTAATAGTTGCGTAAAGCTGAGTGATCGCAGTACAACGGTGTTTAATTAACAGCGACAAGGACAATTCACTGGCCGGTCTTGTGTACCGGACCGGACCAGTGAACAAAAACGGGAATTTCGTTATTTATTTATTAAATATACACAGGAGACTCGTGACAATATGGGATTAACGAAAGATAGAAAGCATGCTATGATACTGTGGGTGACATACAGATTGCAGATACTGTTTTATTGAAATGTTGATTTTGTCTAGCAAAATGAAACTGTTAAATCAATAAATGTATCCTCGAGTAATCAGTTTCCGGTCTATTAAGGAGGAAAAACTTCTGCACATGCCCAATTGTAATCACAGAATTAATGTAATGAATAATATTTTACCTTAGTTATGTTACTATTAAAATCAACTTACAAATCTTTCAAATCTTATCTGTGTATATATTTTAAAAAAAGAAATCCCTACCTGGTCAGATGTTGACATTTTAGGAATTCGTCTCCAGAGCCGGTCTATTTGTTGAAAGTTACTGTCTAGTTATCGTATCATAAAACATATGTCACGTGACTTTCAAAACTTATTAGGCAGATGACACAGTGTCATGTTTGTGAGCTCTGCCAGTGACAATTACTGCTTATTTTGGTATGTATTGATGTTGCACATTATTTAGTGAATCTACAATGCCAAATGAGTTGTGTATCACTCAACCTTTTGAAAAGTAAATTTTTGTAAATTTTACACATTTTGTTTTACATTTTGTCTTCTGACAGTGAAAATTTGTATTTTTGTGACATAGTTATTTCGATGTCAGGGTTCATTTGTGTGCAAATCTTTAAAAAAATACCTACTCCAGATTTAGTCCGGAAACTGATTATAAGCGATACTCTTTAGCCTGTATCTTTAGCTACACATCTCAAAGTCCATGTTTGATGAGGATAGAATTTACACTTGTATTCTAGTACTATAGTAGGGCATACTGCAGAAATACAATGTATATCCACCCACAATCCCATATTTATTCACAGAACGAAGTGATAACAGTGAGGGGCCACAGTTGGAAACTCTGCCAGACTCCACTTGTCCGTATCTTTAATCTCTGAAATCATTACAAATACAAACTACTTAAAGTTTAGATTTCTGCAATGACAGGTTTTTAGGTGTCTGTATTTACATCATTAGTCAAAATTTAGCTTCAATGCATATTTCATTCGAACTCGGAAACAGAATGCAAATAGTCAAACACAACAATGCAACTGCAAGGGTCAATCCGTGTCAAATCACCCAATGGGTTAAACTCGAATCTCTCAGATTTTTATGAAACTTGGTATACTTGTTGAATGAGATTCCAGGTAGGTAGCCATGCCCGTTTTGGCAGAAAATCACAAAATTTGGGGGAGGGGTCGCGTATCTCCCACACCATTGGTTAGATTGGTCTAAAATTTAGAATTTGTTGCTGTGGGATCCCATTCAACAAGTATACCAAATTTCATCAAACTCTGAGATGGCCAGGTTTAAAATTTCCTCTTTCTAAAGGGGGATGGGGTAGGGATTTGACATGGAAAAACTCACAACACAAAAAACAAATAGTAAACAAAAGTGATTAGATGCATATAATGATTATTTGTTTGCTATGTACAATTGTATTATGATCAATTCCAGGCTCCCTGTTCAAAAGGATGATATTCCTCCAGCCCTCAGCATTGTTGGTATTGGGGTTTACCATAAAAAGAAAAGAAGATGAACAAATCTGATCCACTCAAAATAAAACCCTACCCCACTCTAGAAGAGTGGACAGGGCAGGTCAAGACCAGCATAAGAATTTATAACTTGATTGAAATCCCAATCAAATTTAAGGAAGACTAAGGGGTGGGGGTCTGCTCCTAAACTATCCCTTGGACTCTCTCTTTCTGGGTATAATTGGTAATATCATTATTTTCTCAGTGATTCATGAGTGCAGGTCCTCCTTGTTAAGCTATACAAACACTGGACTGTCTTGTTCAGATAAACAATATTAATCACAGTTTTGATAATTTGTCATTTACTTGTATTTGTAATTTAGATTTAATAAGAAAATAATTTCTTTTCATTTCTTTCAGCAAAATGTCTTCTAACTACGAGCCACAACAATTTGAACCTGAGAAGCAAGGAAAATGTAGCAAGGACCATCATATGTTAAACGCAGACTTCCAGAAGAAAGGTTTTGATCCAGGCAGACGTGAGTTTTCTCAGTCTAACCCATCAGAAGACGAATCCATCAACAGTCATCTTCTGATTGATCGAGACAAGATGACAAAACCTGACATGGATGATGCGATGGATTGGGATGAAAGTGAAAGTTTAGAAGATGATCGGGATTCTTTACATTCTGATAAAGGTGAAAATACTTCTAATGACAGTTACAAAATTCTTCTTCATAACCAGCATGGTTCGTCCACAGAAAACAGTCAGGATAGTTCGTTTTATGACCAAGGGAAAACTCTCAATGATAGTCTCAGATTTAAACATCTGAGTCCATGTGAATCTTCTTCAGAAAGTAGTCAGGATATTCCACTTGATGACCAAGATAAACCTGTGAAACATCATCACAGATATAAACATGATGAACCCGAATCTGCAGAAATTAGTCCATATACTTCACTTGCTGACCAAGAAAAACCTGTTAAAAATCATCACAGATACAAACATTATGAACCAGAATCAGCAGAAAATAGTCCATACGTTTCACTTGATGACCAAGAAAAACCTGTTAAAAATCATCACAGATATAAACATTATGAGCCAGAATCAGCAGAAAATAGTCCATACGTTTCATTTGGTGACCAAGATAAACCTGTGAAAGATTATCACAGATATAAACATAATGAACCGGATTCAGCAAAAAGTAGTCCGCATACTTCACGTGATAGACAAGAAAAAAATAGTAGAAAACATTCACATCCTGACAAAATAGGACTTGTAGAGAACCATTACAAATATCGTCATTATGATCCACATAAATCGTCTTTAGGACAGCACAACAAATGTAGACATCATAACAAAGAGAAGAAATACGCAAAGGAGAATCTCCAACAAGAACTACCTGTTAACTACACTAATAAACCTTTACATTGTGACCAGCAGAAAACCAGTCTTGAGGACAGTCATGGCACCAGTCATGGTATCTTTCGTCATGACCAACAGAAAACCAATTTCGATGATGGTCATGGCACCTTCCATGATGATGAACAGGACATGCCAATAAACTATAGTAATAAAAACATACTTCAGGACCAGCCAAAAATAGCAACATTGAACAGTCATAAATATTTACGTCCTCACCGACAGGAGAGGTTTAAGAAAATACAGAATAAATTGGGTCGGGAACGGCAGGAAAAGTGTGATGAAAAGAATCCTGGTGATTTAAATATTGAGAGACGGGGTATGTTTGTAGAATGGGGTCAAGATGGGATGCATCACGAACAGCAAGAAATGCCCATAAACTACAGTCATAAAAACCCAAGTGATGAAGGTGAGATGTCGGTAGAGGGCAGTGATGAGGCAGATGGTTACGATGCCTCTGATGAGGAACAGAAAGAATGTTGCTCTCAGGACAGTGATAATGTTTTACCACAGGATCAAGATGAATTGGATGAGGATGGAAATCACATTGCACAGAATGAGCTGCAGGAGTCGCCCTCATTTCAAGAGAAAGAGGAAGATTCTCTAGAATGTGATGACAATGATGATGATGAATCCAGCAATGAGAAACCAGATTTTCAAGATGATGTTCATCTCCCGATATCTTTCTACTCGGACAAGTACCCATCTTCTTCAGATGAGGGTCGGGCATTGGTTAATGCAGAATCTCAGGATAGTTCAGCTGACAAAGAAGGAACGATTGAAGGTGGGCAAGAATTGGTGCAAGAGAATCGGAAGGTAGTTGATGCATTGCTTCGTAAAGGCAACACTTCTTCAGAATGTCGGCAAGCTGTGTTCCCATCAGACAAAGATGACTCCTCAGACGAACAAGCCACTAAGAAGTCCGGGAAAGAAGAGAGTTTGTATATGTGTGGCGAGTGCTTGCAATGCTTTCCAAGCAGCACCCATCTCAGAAGTCACATGATTGTTCATACAACCGAGCGGCCGTACGTCTGTGAGGTCTGTTCGAAATCGTTTGCCCGTCGCGAGTGTTTAAAACGACATATGCTCATACATACGGGAGAGAAACCGTATCGCTGCGAGGAGTGTCAACAGACATTCCGAGAGAGTGGACATCTCAAACGTCACATGATCCTCCACACAGGTGACCAGACCTACAGCTGTCCAGTCTGCAACTACTGCTTCGCCGACAACGGCAGATTAAAAACACATTTACTTACCCACACCGGGGAGAAACCTCACGAATGCCACGTCTGCCTGAAGCGGTTCTCTCAGCGTGGGAATCTGAAAATTCATATGACGATACACACGGGCGAACGCCCTTTTCAGTGTGGGATGTGTTCGAAATCATTCTCTGAGAACCGTACTTTGAAACGTCATCTTCTAGTTCATACTGGAGAGAAACCGTTTGTGTGTTACGTTTGTAATAAGACATTCTCACAAAGTGGGCATCTCAAGACACACATGACGAGACATACCGGAGAACGACCGTACCAGTGCGATCAGTGCAGCAAGTCGTTCTCCGACAGCGGCAATCTGAAACGTCATCTCTTGGTCCACACTGGAGCCAAACCATTCCAGTGTGAGATCTGTGCTAAACGATTCTCCCAGAAGTGCAGTCTGGATGCCGACATGTTAGTTCATGCCGGGGAGAAACCCTACAAATGTGAAATATGTAATAAATCTTTTACACAAAACAGTACGCTGAAACGACATATGCTCGTCCACGGGGAAGGAAAACCTTTTAAATGTGACGAATGTGGGAAGACTTTTTCTCAGAGCGGATATCTGAAAACCCACCTACTGATTCACTCTGGCGACAAGCCATTTAAGTGTGATATCTGTAACAAGGAGTTCACAAACTACAGCAGTTTGAAGAAACATTGGCTCGTCCACACCGGGGAAAAACCCTTCGAATGCAAGGTGTGCCTCAAGGGTTTCTCACAGAGCGGACAGCTCAACAGACATATGTCCGTACACACGGGCAGCAAGCCCTATCAGTGTGACGAGTGTCTTAAGTGTTTCACTGAGCGAGGCTCGCTGAAAAAACATCAACTCGTGCATACTGGAGAGAGACCGTTCGCGTGCAACGTTTGTGGGAAGACTTTCTCTCAGAGAGGAAACCTGAAAACTCACATGGCAATTCATACAGTGACGACAGAGACGACGGAAGACAATCTACTCAGTTCTGAAAACGTTCAAACTCTTTTAAAAACTATAGGATTCTGACATGTTTACAGACACACTAGAAAAGAAAACAGATCAATTCAGAAAAAGATAATCTTTTCTGAAAAATATTTGATTCTGATGTGTATACAGATATATAAGAGAAGAAGACAGCTCATTTCAGAAAATGTTTAAACTATTGAAAACAGGATTTTAATAATTTTAATAGATACTGGATAAGAAAACTGGATTCCAATGTATACAGAGATGCTAGAAAAGAAAACAGCTCATTTAAGAAAATGTTTAAACTATTGAAAACACGATTTTAACATTTGGAATAGACACTGGGTAAGAAAACATACTCAGTTTAGAAAATGTTAAAGCTGCGAAAAATGGGAGGATTCTAATGTGTATTGAGATGCTAGAAAAGAAAATTATTCTGTTCAGAAAATGTTTTACTTTTTTAAAACTGTATAGGATTTTAACGTATTCAAAGATACCATTCACCGTGAAGATGGCAGAGAATCTACAATTTACACATTTTTAAAAATCATCTTAAAATCTTCATATTCTGACGTACTTACAGAAAGATCAGAGGAGAAAGCTGTTAGTGAGTTTTGTGGAAAGATATTCTAGTAAGGAAAAAGATATCACATAAACAACCAAAGAAAATTTGCTCATTTCAGAAATTATTTTGAAATCTCTTCTCAGGATATCATTATTCACAAAATGTTCAAATTCTTCTAAGCATCACAGTATCTGATATGTATACATAGATACTAGAGACGAAAACTGCTTAGTTCTGAAAATTTTCATATTTATACAAACTACTGGATTCCAAAATGCATACAGGCACACTAGAAACGAAAACTGCTTAGTTCTGAAAATGTTCAAGCTTTAATGAAAACTAGTTTAGAATTCCAATATTCCATGCAGGAATATTTAGAAATGTGCTATGAAGAATTAATTTTCGTATATCGTAAATATAAGATACAAATGAATTAATAACCTATAAGTTATGAAATTAATGCATCATGATAAGTATGTATTAAAATATCCATATATTTAAATTAATTTTAAAACCTGTATGGTGTGTAAAATTTAAATATGTTTTAATTACTGTCTTATTAATGTTTTATGCTAAGCTATTCTTGTTGACATGTAGAAAAATTCACACTGAACTGAGTTACTCATTTATTAGTCCAAGAGGAGCAAACTCCATAACAGACCGAGTAACCATAATTTTATTTTTGACACCCCCCCCTCCCTCCCCCAAAATAAAATAATAATTACAAAATGAGTAGCAAAAGGACAAAAAAAGGACCACTTGCTTTTGTTTCGGCATTAAAATATAGTCCACTATAATTTTATTATTAAATTACAATAAATACATAAAAACTTTACATAACACTTTGCTTTCAATTTAAAATATGAAATACATTTATTCATTTATAATGTTTTTGATAAATAGGTAGCTAAATACATGTAACACTGAAATTTCAGTTCATCATAAACAACATATTCTGTAACCCCTACTTTGTACTTTTAAAAAAAATGAATAATTTTTTTTTTTTTTATACAGAACATTTTTTTTTTTGTTATTTTAATTGTAATAGAACATAGTGCAGTGTTCATCTTGGTGGATCATAAACAACATATTCTGTAAAGGACTTAACCCCTACTTTTTATTTTATTTTTTTACAGATGTACAGTTTGTGTTATTCAATTTTAATTGTAATAGAACATAGTGCAGTGTTCGTCTGGAAAGCAGGAGGTTGTTGGATCAATTCATCTTAGTGGATCATTAGCATTCTATGATTTGTATATTTTGGGGAAATCATAAAGAGCCCTTGCTGCTTATTACAGTTGTCTGCTGTTTTAGTTGCCTGCTGTATACAGTAGCCTGCTGTTTACAGTAGCCTGTTGTTTACATTTGCCTGCTGTATACAGTAGCCTGCTGTTTAAAGTTGCCTGCTGTTTACAGTAGCCTGCTGTTTACAGTTGCCTGCTGTTTATAGTAGCCTGCTGTTTACATTTGTCTGCTGTTTACAGTAGCCTGCTGTTTACAGTAGCCTGCTGTTTATAGTAGCCTGTTGTTTACAGTTGCCTGCTGTTTACATTTGCCTGCTGTTTACAGTTGCCTGCTGTTTACAGTAGCCTGCTGTTTACAGCTGCCTGCTGTTTACAGTAGCCTGCTGTTTACAGTTGCCTGCTGTTTACAGTTGCCAGCTGTTTACAGTAGCCTGCTGTTTACATTTGCCTGCTGTTTACAGTAGCCTGCTGTTTACAGGAGCCTGCTGTTTACAGTAGCCTGCTGTTTACAGTTGCCTGCTGTTTACAGTAGTCTGCTGTTTACATTTGCCTGCTGTTTACATTTGCCTGCTGTTTACAGTAGCCTGCTGTTTACATTTGCCTGCTGTTTACAGTAGCCTCCTGTTTACAGTTGCCTGCTGTTTACAGTTGACTGCTGTTTACAGTAGCCTTCTGTTTACAGGTGTCTGCTGTTTACAGTTACTTGCTGTTTAGAGTTGCCTGCTGTTTAGTTGTATGCTGTTTAGTTACCTGCTTTTTAAAGTAGCCTGCTGTTTAAAGTTGCCTGCTGTTTACAGTAGCCTGCTGTTTACATTTGCCTGCTGTATACAGTAGCCTGCTGTTTAAAGTTGCCTGCTGTTTACAGTAGCCTGTTGTTTACAGTTGCCTGCTGTTTACAGTAGCCTGCTGTTTACAGTTGCCTGCTGTTTACAGTTGTCTGCTGTTTACAGTTGCCTGCTGTTTACAGTTGCCTGCTGTTTACAGTTGTCTGCTGTTTACAGTTACTTGCTGTTTAGAGTTGGCTGCTGTTTAGTTGTATGCTGTTTAGTTACCTGCTGTTTAAAGTACCTGCTGTTTACAATTGCTTGTTGCATTGCTAAGCAGTTTACAAATAGCTGTTATAGTAAACATCTAGGAAGCAAAACAGTGACATATTGAAAGAAGTATTTGTTTATCATGATAATCAATCGCTTATAAAGCTGATATTTTAATGTTTAAACCAAAGTGAAAATTCGATGTTGTGGCCAGTAGTAATTATTATACATATCAATAATTGTATATAGTTTATCAAAATTTTTAACATGTTTACTTGTACAAAGTATGGTCAGGGAAGTGCCACACTGGGCAGAGGGAGGGGTGTGGGGGCTACCCACCAGTATAAGTTACTGCCCAGCACTTCTAACAGATTTAGAATTTTACAACCCGTACATTTGCTGAATGAACAGTCAGTAACTGTTTCTTTACATGTATGTTGATTAGTTACTGACAAAATGTTACGTGTTATAGTTCTAGTCCTCATTTAATAGTGAAATTGTTAAAAGCTAATCAAGGAGCGGGATGTAGCTCAAGCGGTAGAGTGTTCACTTGTGAAGTGGACAGTCATTGGATCGATACTTCTCAGTTGACCCATTTGCAGTTTGTGCTATTTTCCGTTCCAACCAGTGATCCACAAGTGGTTCATCAAAGGTCGTGGTATGTGCTGTCCTTTCTGTGGGAATTGCTTATAAAAGACTCCTTGCTGCTTATCGGAAAGTGTAGCCTACATGTATGTGGCAGCAGCGGGTTTCCTCAAAAACTAAATGTCAGAATGACCATATGATTGGCATCCAATAGCCCATGATAAGATAAAAATCAATGTGCTCTAGAGGCATTGTTAAATAAAACAAACTTTTTTTACTGTTTGTATACAGCATATTCTGGGGACATTTGATCTAGAGTGAGTCGAGTTATCAAATGCATTATGTTGATTAGGCTCTTTTATTTTGTTGGTTTACTTGCTCATCTGCTGATTACACACGATCATGGAGAAGAACCTCAAATAGCTCAGGACAGGTTTTATCAACTCGTGGCTGGTAGGCACTGGGATCATATCTCAGTCAAGGTATATAATCTCAGTACTGGCTCCAACCCAGTATGAGTGCTCCGTAAAAAATTCAGCGGGTAGGTGTATACCGCTTACACCAACCAATGGTCCACAACTGGTTTAACAAGGCCATGGTATGTGCTATTCTGTCTGTGGGATAGTGCATATAAAAGATTCCTTGCTGCTTATCAATAAAAGTGGCCACATTAATGTGGCGGTAGCGGGTTTCATCTCTTCTGCTAACACTAACCTATGTCCTGGATAGTAAAAGTTAAGTTTGTTTTATTTAACGACGCCTCTAGAGCACGTTGATTTTTATCTTATCATTGGCTATTGGACGTCATACATATGGTCATTCTGACGTGTTTAGAGAAAACCCGCTGCCGCCACATAGACTACTACTTCCGATAAATAGCAAGGGATCTTTTATATGCACCATCCCACAGACAGGACAGCACATACCACGGCCTTTGATGAGCTCTAGAGGTGTCATTAAATAAACCAAACTACTTGTATTTTATAGTTTTTTTATATATCTGCCACGGTGTTTTGATTAAATATTTCATGGATCTGCCAACTTGTTTACAAAAGTCCCACTGGAAAAATAAAATTTAAGAGGACTTATTTTTTATATTTTCCACCACCAATACATTTTTATTCTAGACCAAAAATAAAAAAATTCATAAAATCTTTCCAATGTTTTCTGTGGGAGTAAAATTTATGATTTTGATTACAAATGCAGAAATTTGTGACGTGCATTTGAAATTTGATCAGAGTCGAGGACGAGAGTTCAACATGACCATACCAAAATGGCGTCATAATTTGTTATAAACATGTGAGATGGAGGGAAATCAATCAAATCAATAGTATTATTCATATTTTAGTTTTTCCTCCTATGGTGGCAAATTGGACTTGGTGGGGGGAAGGGAATTCACCCTTCAAAATTAGCCAAAAAATCTATGCAACATTTAATTTAAAAAACGTGGCCTAAATATAAATACATGTACTGTTTTATTTCAATTACTAAAAATATAAACAGTTATTTGCAATATGTATTATACCAAAATCGTGAAGCTTTAATTCTGAATCATTATTTACATTAGTTGTAATTTGAATTTGACATTATTGTGTCAGTAATTTGCATTTCATGTCAGTACTGTATGATTGTTATTGTTATGGTTGTATATATACCAGTATACTACTATTGTATATATATGTATTCCAGTATTGTATGTGTGTATTGTTTTTGTATATATGCCAGTATTGTGTTCCTTATTATACAATTTGTGGTGGACACTACACTATTAAATTATTAAAAAAACATATCTCATTATTCTTAACTTGTTTTTTTGTTTGTTATTTTTCCTTTTTTTTTGGTTACTATTTCACTGAGGTTTTAAGGCATACAGTTTTTATTGGATCTTATTGCAGGATGGTATTCTGATATTTGATTTGATCTAATTGTATGTCGGTATTCCCAGATATTTGATTGTATCTTATCGTATGATGGTATTCCCAGAGATTTGATTGGATGTTATTATATGACAGTATTCCCAGAGATTTGAATGGATCGTATTTTATGACGGTATTCCCAGAGATTTGATTGGATATTATCATATGACGGTATTCCCAGAGATTTGATTGGATGTTATTGTATGACCGTATTCCCAGAGATTTGAATGGATCTTATTTTATGATGGTATTCCCAGAGATTTGATTGGATCTTCTTGTATGACAGTATTCCAGAGATTCTATTTGATCTTATTGTAGAACAGTATTCCCAGATATGTTATTGTATGACAGTATCCCCTGAGATTTGATTGGATCTTATTGTATGACGGTATTCCAAGAGATTTGATTGGATCTTATTGTATGACAGTATCCCGAGATTTGGTTGGATCTTATTGTATGATGGTATTGCAAGAGATTTGGTTGGATCTTATTTTATGACAGTATTCCCAGATTTTATTGGATCTTATTGTATGACAGTATTCCCAGAGATTGTATTGGATCTTATTGTATGACAGTATTCCAAGAGATTTCATTGGATCTTATTGTATGACGGTATTTCCAGAGATTTGATTGGATCTCATTGTATGACTGTATTCCCAGATATTTGATTGTATCTTATCGTATGACGAGATGGTAATGCTGTAGCCTCTGCCACAGTGTTCCCATCTCATATAATTTCTAAGAGATTGCCTGATTCGGCGTCTATTTTTTCTGCTGAAGTTCAGGCAATTCTTGATGCCCTGGAGAAAATAAAAATTTCTGAAGCATCCAAATTCATTATTTTTACAGACTCACTTTCGTGTCTCCAAGCTTTACATAATATGAAGCTGGAACATCCTTT
>JAULBS010129582.1:0-13501 GCA_032355785.1 Symmetromphalus regularis
AATAAAAAAGGAACATTTACCAAACTCTTTTGAGTTACAGTTTCATTTATACGCTTTGACATTATCAGCATACTATCCACGTGTTATATATATTTCCAATAAGACATGTTATCGATTGAATACTGCATGATCCAACTTTTTAGACAAATAGTATAAATTATTGATTGTACCCTCAAGATTCCATTCAGATTAACTAAAAATATAATTATTGATGAATAATCACATATAATCTTTATAAAAACAAAGAAAACTGAAATCCGCGTTTGTATGAAATGTCGATAACTTGTTGAATGTATTATGAATTTACAGTACGACGTTCATAGCCAAACCGGAAATATGTTCATGCATATTTGAATTCGCGGCACTATCCGCATGTTCGCAATTTTTGCAGTACATTTTATTCGTACATTTTTTTTATTTGCGTTTACGGAGTACTTTGCTGAAATGGGTAAGTGATGATTTGGTACAAACAAATGCGTTGATGTGGTTGAAACATGAAGAAAATTCGAAAGTTGAAGTATCTGTGATAAGGTGTGCAATAAAAAAACCTCTTTATTCTTTAAAACTAATATTTATTTATTTCAATATTAAATTTTATAAATTTCAGTTTAATTTAGTGACAGGTACGTTTACATTTTTGACCGGCACAAATTGACTGACAATGGGACATTTTGACAGGCACATCTCAAAAAATTATTTCCAGGCTTGTTGTGAAATGAAATATTAAATGTTCTTCATCTTACATGGTTTGAGAAATTGTTATTGATTTTAGAAATAAGTGTAGATGTGTACTTGTGATTATTGAATCAAGCTTTTAAAGTAATGTTTGTTGTGCTCATTTCTACTTTAAGTGGATATCGTACATTATAGGTTTTACTAATGTTGGTTTTTTGGGTTATTTGGTATTTTTACTTGTTCAAAGACTTCATTCATAGCTGGCAATTTCATGACATTCTAGGATTTCAATAAGCAAGGCTCGAAATTGGCAAGCTCACAATGCCCAACATCCTTTCTGATATTAAGTTAGAAAGCAATTTCTTGCTTCCCATCTTATATTTTAAAAATATATTTTATCTATATTCAGGATTTCTTTGAGCTTTACATCCATGTTTGTCACAAGTCTTATGTATTCTTGTAGAAAAAATTACAATAATTATGTAAAACACTTTTTCGGCTGATTACAGTTTCTTTGGGTATATTATAACAAATTTGTAAATTAGATTGACAAGTTCTGAGAGTCTCGAATTTCGAAAGTATGATATTTTCAAACTACCAACACAATGGCGGCAGTCGTTAAAAAGTCAGCTGTAAGTGGTAAACCATCTATATTCATTACGTGACGGCTGCCAATAAAAATTTACACAGAACATTTTATTGTACTGTAATTTGTTTTGTTTGTTTATTTACAACCAGTTTACATAAAATTAGTTTACAAAGATAAAACATAAAATACCTATACTTATAATCTAAAACTGCTTCTCAGTTTCAATGAAGCATTTGCTTCCTAATAGAAATCTGATAAGCAAATATTGCTTCTCAAACTGGAAAATGAATTTCGAGCCTTGATAAGTTATATAAAGGCTCATGTATAAATTACAAGGGCTCATCTTCTTCATTGTATAAGCTGTGTTAAAATAGTTTTTTCTGGTGTTTCTTCTATTTCATAGTATGACTGCATCAAAGTTGCAAACACTTTATTTTATTTTATGTGAATGTAGCTTAATTGTACAACAAGTGTTCAGTTTAGAAAACTTCTTGAATAAGTTGGAGATAAGCTTTCTGCCATTAACACATTACATGTACTTCAGTAATTAGTAATCAGTTGAGTACAAGTGATTGCTTTTTAGAATGTAATTGATTTGTTGAAGCACTTGTTAAAAACAGTTATATACTTACCAAAATGATACTTTATTAGAGCATTTATCGTTTATCTGCCTTTTTCTAATCAGACTGCAGTTTATGTTAGAAACACATTAAACATATGTTCTAACTTGAAACTGGATTAATCCCAAAACATTAAAGGTCCTTTGAAAACATCTTCAAAAACACATGTGCCTCCCAAGACAGTAATTATGTCCCTTTTACACATCTTCAGTTTATAGGGAAAACATGTGCAACTCAAGTTGATATCTCATAAAAGCAAGTTTTCTTAAAATCAGTGTCATGATCAGGTCTGATGTATTACCAGTTTAAGTACATTGGGAACTACACACAGAAAAAGTGTGCACATAATTCTTGTAAGAAATGAATTCATTTAGTTAAAAAGGACAGTAGACATATTTCTGGATTAGACAGGTGCTTACTGGTTTAGACAAAGTCCAGTGTAGATAGAACTTTCATGAAAGGGTTTTCTCTCTATACTACACAACTTTAGTTTGCAATATTACACCCCAGAAATTTTTTAATTTATTTGGTTTATTAATATTAGTTAATAACTTAGTTGGAATTTTGGGATGATAAATCTTAATTATACTAAGTGAAAAAAAAAAATTCCTCTCTTTTTTTCTCTTTTCACATTAGTCTGCAAGATTACACAACACAATTTTTTTAAACTTTATTTGGTTAATTACTTAGATGGAATTTTGGAATGATAAATCTTAATTAGAAATTTAGAAAAAATTTCCTTTTTTTTTTCTCTCCTTAAATTCCATGTACCGTAATATACATGTTTTATTTTTATGCTATAGCACAATAGGTGGGTTTTATATATATGATCTATATATAATCTGCTGTTCTTGCAGCATTTAGAATATTCCCTAATAACAGTGCACTGTTGTTAACATCATCACAGTTGCACGTGTAATGCTTTGATGATGTTAACTCTTATTACTCAACTGAGTTACTGTTTTTTTAAATCTTATTTTAAACCATTCCTTAGAGTTGTACACAATTGCTCTGAACACATACTACTGCAAAGTTTCTTGTGATATTCTATGTTGATAAACACTTACGGTTAATTTCTTATGCCTGGATTATTGGTAGGTTGTGGAAATCTTCAGATTACCCTTAGGTTAAAGTATAGGTTATTTGCATTGGGTATTTCAGTAAAACAAGGATAACACCATGTTGCAATTGCACAGGTCAGTTTAACACAAGCATGTGAAAAGTCTCCAAATGATGGGTGTATGTCAGGTTTTCAGTGTATTTTGTAGCCCAAGGTTAAATCTGGTTTTCAATATAACCTGGGCCCATATTTTCGAAGCTGTCTTAGCGCTACGATATCATAAATTTGTCTTAGTGACGTCATATTTTGTAGCACTGTATACAAAAATCATGAAAAATTATGTCACTAAGACAACTTTGTAGCTATGAATACTTCGAAAATACCGGCCATGGTATTGCCTAACTCATGGATCAGAAATTGGACCTTGGTATTTTAAGAGTCGGGTGGGGGAGAGGGTTATTTTAATATATTTGAAAAACTGAGTTTTAAATATTGGCTTAATGTTTCATTAATACAGTTTGATTAAGTAAGCAAGAAATAATATGTAATGTTTGATGTTTCAGTAAGTGGATATTTAATGAAAATTTTAAATGTATTATTTTTATTTAAAAGCATGGTTAAGTTTGTTTTGTCTGTTTTTCTTTCAGGTTTAGTCATAATAAGCTAGCAGACAGCGCAGAAAGATATTGTCGTGAAAAAGTAAGTTTTTATTTTACCTCTGTTATTTAGTTAGGTAGTTCATGTAACTATTTAGTAAACCATTACGATAATCCTTATAGACTTTGAAAATCTGTTTAATTTTGTTTGTGATCTGTTAAAGGATTTAACTAAAACAAGAGAAAATGTAATTTCTACCTATAGTTTCAGAATTATCTACATGTAAGTAACATGATAAGTACATTATACTTCTATCAAATTAAAATCTATTGAAGCATGTTTTCTTTTGGAGCAAACTCAGACCAAGATCAGAGATTGTCATGGTACTTGGTTTAATATATTTATATCAGAAAAAAATTACCACAGTAAAATATTAAAGACTAATATTACACCAAGGTGTAAGCATAAACAAAGTTAGACAAATAGAACAGCAATAGCATTCAGTACAGAAGCCATCAATACCAGTCAAGTGAAACAAGAGTTCTCTACAGCCAATCAATTAATGTCAAGATGAAGAACATCTGTAACAACCAGAATCAACCCTGATGATACAGGCTGTTGAAATGAGAGAATGTCAACATTAAGTCAGTCTCAGTGGTTGCATACATTGCCAGTAAAAATACCATTTCACTCATACAGGACAGACACATCTTACCACAGTGAGCTCTCGACTTCAAATTAGATATAAACCCAACCCCTGTACATTATCAATATACTAGTGTTATCAGTATACTAATTATATATATATAAGAAGGCACATACTTCTAAAATATGTTTTAGGTGTGCTTTCTTAAATATAAAAATTCCAGTAGGTAAAATATCTCTCATGTATATATTTAAGTTGACTTTATGTTGTTTTTTTTTTAAACCAGTTCTTGGTGGGAGGGGGAGTGGTGGTTCATACACACTTACTGCCCCCTCCAGTGTATGGGGCCTGTTATGGAGTATATTTTGTTGTTCAGCTGTAGAGTATTGTAGAGAAAACCTTGGAGGTAAATAGTCTTGTACTGAGTTAGTGACTGTAATTAAACTGTTGTGCTCAAAATAAGTAAGGAATAATATAATTTAAATGTGAATAATTATGATATTTACTAGCAGCAGAAAAACATCAACACATTACTATTCCCAGCACCAAATCAATATCTTCCCACTATCAAATACTTCCAAAATATCATCAGGCAATGTCAACGACATCCAAGTCACTTGATAGATATAGATACTGTTCTTCAGGAATGGGACATCATACCCAAACATTGTTAATGAATGTTTGATCAGGAGCATGCAAAATGAGCCATCTTTGTTTACAAAATCTCACTTTTTATCAGTTTTAAATGAATAAATGAATTAAAAACTAGAATTTTGGCCTGGTTCGTTCATACCTCTCCATCATGTCATAAATTTTTCATGTCAAACCATTACTTCTACTATTACTACTATTATTATCAATAGTGGATCGGGAGGGGGGAGGTTCCAAGGGGGTCAGACACCCCCTTTATCGATTAAAAAAAAAACCTTTTCAGAGTAGAAGGACGTGAAAATTAACCATTTTTTTCCCCATTTCTATTCACTCATCTCTTTTGGACACCTCCCCTTCCCCCCCCCCTTTTCAGAAATCCACGTTTGGACACCACCTTTCAAAAATCCTGCATCCCCACTGATTATAAACATTATGCTGTTCTTATTATCCTCAGTTGTTTTGGATATCCCTTACTTATTTTGAACAGTGTATTATTTTATTATTATATTGTAATTACCATTGTATCCTCTGCTATCCATCAACGAAATTAAAAAAGGCAAGAAACTTAAAACTTGAACTTCCAGTCTTTTTCACATACATATCACTATTATCAGTGAACCTCTTCTTGTTAAGGTTTGCGTTTCGTCAAATTTAGTCTGACTTATCTAGATGAGTATCAGTGACAAAAACTTGTTAACTACATATAACCATATACACAACTGGTTGTATTCCCATAGATTGACCAATTACTGGTATACAGTGAGATGAGTGAAGGGAATTACCTATTAATTTAATGGTTTTTACCTTATCTATAAACAACTAAAATACAAAATTCTATTAGTCTGTCGTCAGTATTGAGTCAGGGCAAGTTGTGCATCATGGTATCAATGCCACGGCTGAGTTGTTTATAAATATGTTAATTATAAATATGTTAATTACCCTGTGTACGCCCCCATCCCTATTTTTGGGGCAGTGAACATTTTTCTTGTAAAACCCTAAGCGCAAGTACAGGCCAATGCTCTGCCATCCAAAGTTGCACACCCCCCCCCATTCCCAATTGTTGGAACCGCGCCGGTTATCTTAAACAGTAGTTAATAAAAAAATAAAATAAAAAATAATTTTATATAATCAGCAATACTGCAATACTAGTATTTGAAGATAAATTTTGAAGCTTAATTTGATTTTGTATGAAAATATAATATATATATATATATATATATATATACATATATATAACATGGCTAACCCTATGTTATGCTTAGCCATGCTTTGAACAACTTGGCCTAGATGTTTGATACAAAAGATGCATTGATAAAACAGTGCTGTGAAATATTCCTTTCCTTATAAGAACTAGTTTGATCTGTTATAAACATGTTTGAAACCAGGAAGTATCAGACATTTGCAGTGTCATTGATCAATAAAATTAGCTTGTACAAATGAAACTTTATTGATTTTTTAAAACTGTTTCTCTTTTTTAATATTGTGACATGTCAATTTGCAACAAATAGAAAAAATAATCTGAATTTAGATTAAGGATGCATATTTAAATTTGCCATGTTTTAAAGGGGCATATCACGACTATTCTCTTTTGTTCAAATATTTCTAGAAAAGAAAAAAGATTATTCTCTTTCAAGTGATTGACTGCTGACTTGTCTAACTCGAAATGATTTGACCAAAGATTATATAAAAATACAATAATATAATGTTTGTGGTAACAAACACAAGCTACTGAATCGAATACTCTGGCTTACCTAGTCACATGTTATTTTTTATTTTTGTAAATATAAAATTATTTTTAAAATGTTGTCTCTACTCCACTTGCAATTATTAAAATTAAAAAAATTGGTTCTTCTCCCTCCACCCCCCACCCCCACCTCCAATTAAAATATGGCTATGCCAATTAACTCACCCATATTAAGCACCCATCTATTAGGAATGTGTTCTATAAGAGAGGTGCCTGCTTACTACTTACTTTGAGAGAATAGAAAGGTGTCTCCTTAACACAGTTGTCTGCTTGATAGAAATGGTAAAATTCCAAGTTTGATTACATAGTGAAAAGGCATGTGGTGTAAGTAGATTTTTCACCTTTAATGATAAAAAAGATGTCTATGGGATGTTTTTATGTAAAACAGTTGTACAGCTAATGGCTGTTATATAGCTGTGTGAGGTGAACACTTATTGAAGTAACTCCCCTCTTCATCCTGTTGTAAACAACTCTGATTTGACAGCCGAGTTCCTTTCACTGGTCTCTTTATGACATGCTTAGTAGATATTTAATATGATATGGCAAGCAAGTGAGAGCAGAACACTACTCACTGGGTTTCCTTTAGCTTGATGAATGAACCTGCAGAAGTGTTTAGTTATCTCTGGTGTGCAGGGACGATCAAGATAACAAACCCAGTATACCTTGCAGAATCACTCGCTGTAGGAGGGTCTGTATTTTTACAATGAGCCCATACTTTTGAGTTTTTATTAGAGAATTCGTAGTTCGTGAAGACAGTCAGTCGTTTCTGTTTGTGATTTTTGTATATTGTGATTTATATATCATAATATTGGTGCTCAGTTTGTTTATGTGTAGTTCATTATCATCAAAGACATTAAATAGATTGATGGCTAAGCAATCTTTGATAAACAAACAGTTCGGTTTCCATTTCTTCATGTATCTTTCTATTGTTCTGGCAGACATTGTGCTAATGATTGGCTGATCACAATTTGGTTTAGCATCAGTTTAGTATGTGTTCTTTTTAGAGAATTTGTAATCCTGATGGGAGATTTTTCCCTTGTGGTATATTGAAAGATGATGCCAGTTCGTTTATTACTACCGTTACTGGTTTAATGGTTTTCCTCTGGATTATATGATTCTTTTATATTGTCTTTATGGATTATACCCGTAATGACGCTGGAGAAAAACTTGTGGCATTTCTTAGTTGGAAGGATAAGGCAGAACTTAAGGTTTGTTTAACTTGTTTCTTTTTTTTTTGACTTTTGGGTTTAGATCAAGGTCATTTTAAAAAAATTCTTTTGTCAAAAAACTGTTAAGAATGATACCTCTGGGCACAAACATTTGTCTTCAAAGAATTATTCCAGAGTTCGGATATTGGCAAGAATTGCCAAAACTAGATATTTTGTTCTTTGTAATATTTTGTCTTAACCTTTTTTGTAGACTTCGTTTATTTGAATCAGCAAGTATTGAAAATGTTTTAGTTTTTTTTAAACCTATAACATACCAGATATAAAGATGTTGGATTTATGACAATTTGAAATAAGGTTATTTTACATAACGTTTTAGGCCTGTATGTATCTACTGAATAAAATCTTTTAACAAAGTGGTTGTACTCCCATAATAATTGCTTTTATCAGCCTGGTGTCCAGGACAGGCTAATCTTTGTGAGCTCAGTATAGCAATTTCACTAGTTCCAAATGTTCTCGTTGGGTTTAACATGAATCACAAAAATTATACAATTGCGTTTTTGCTAGCCATTTGGTACTGAATGCAAAGCTCTTATAGGCCTGTGCTCTTGGTACAGATTACTGCACCTGTAACAGGCTAGTACCAACCCTGTCATATGTGTTTCTGTTTTACAGAATTTTGTTAATTAATTTTGGTCACTTTTTTTTCCAAATACATAACAATTAATATAGAGAAGTCTATATTGAGAACTAACTCACTGGTGGTTAAAAGCATAACTAATTACATCCGTAAGTCTGTTCTGTAAACATGTCCAAAGTCAGAAATTCTTGATGTTGTTCATGTTAAATTTAATATTAATATGTATGTTTGTGATACTGAAAAGTATTTTAAATGCAAAAGCATGTACTGTAAATCATGAAATTAAGGCGTCATGAAATTATTGCAGAAGTGCACAAAAATGTATATTCTTATTAAAGCGTCTGCAAACAAAATTAAAAATCGAAATCCATATCAAATAAAAACTTTGTTGTAATCATTTTATTTTAGTTTCATCTTTAGTTTCGAAAACAGTCTATACTATAAATAGCATAAACAAACTAGTAGAGTATTTTTCATAGCGGCAATGTTAGAGGCACTGGTTTTCCACGATAACGGAAACGCGGATGGAATTGTGGAAAAACCTATCTGAAATGGACTTTCCGAACATATTATTACTCATCTTCAAATAGCGCAGTATTTTTAAAAAATAAAACTGAAAATGCAGAACTTTAGGATACATATAAAGATACCATTAGCAGTGTCTTGTTTTGAATATTCTTATCAAAATTTTGGAAATTGTTTTAAAAAGTTAATGTTTAAAATATGTTATCCAAAATGTAGATAAAATTATTCATTTAGTTTACTTTTTTCAAAGTTACTTCTTTTTTTTTGATGAGGTTGCTGCTATCTCTAGAGGAAATGTTCTTGCTATAAACATGTATACTATTCCTGGTGTCCTGAAGGAAAAACCAAAACATTTTTCTTAGAATTACCGGTACACATCAGTCACAGACCACACAAGTGTACCTGGCAAGAGATAACTCAAGTGTCCTGAATGAGTAGCTGTAGACAAGAGACCAGACTGAAATGTAATTATGTTTTTGTCCGTGGTTTTAGGAGGCAAATAGTCATGGTCTGCTTGTACAATGATAAGTATAGTTATCAAACCAATAACAATATTAAAACCTGCTACTGTATTGTGTAACAAGCTGTCCAAAAACATCCAATATCCAAAAATCAATGTGTGTGTGTGACTTAGGTCCAGTATTTATCTTGAAATAGAATTCTGGATTATTGTCAGTGATGATCCATTTGCTTATCAAGATCTAGGTCTGTAGGATGGAAGCATCTCTGCATTTTTCTGTCATCTGGAATGGTTTTTTAAAGTTTGTTTTATTTTGAATAATAATTGATAAATTGGTTCTATTTTTATATATACAGATACAAGATTTTTTTATTTGGATTTTCTTTTTCTTTTTTTTTTCTCGGTGTTGTGTTTTTTTGAGGGGCTTAAATCTGAACCTTAAAAATATTTAAAATATATCAACTTGTCCTCTGTTATCTAAATTTTAAGGAAGGACTTGGCTTGTTTTAATTTTTGTAATATTGGGTTTAATTATACAAATCTTCAAATTTGATTTTGATGGTCACTTCAGTATTAGACATTCAAATAGTTTATTTTCCAAAACTGAAAATAGATATTGTTATTGTTAATAAATTTTAATTAGTGAATATGTTGGATACTCTAAAGCCAGTTTAACAGGACATTTTCTGGTCAATACACTGACTTTGTTTTTGGATAAATAGATATGTTTCATTATAACACACCTGTTGAAGATTCAGGAGGTGCTTTAAAATATTGTACACAAGGTGTATTGCATACAGTGAAGATGTAATGCATCGTAGCCATTAGGTTATTTTGAAATTAAAATAGCAATAATACTTGAATTTATGGATTTTCTAACAAATATTACATCCTTTGATGGTATGAGGTTAATAAATAAAATACAGAATGGTGTCCTGTGTGATTATAACTTGTGTATTTTCAATCGTACATCACCGTCTTTTGCTTTTAATGAACTATTAAAAACACACTCAGAATATTTACAAAAGTAAAGTTTGTTTTATTTAACAATTCCTCTGGAGCACACTGATTTTTATCTTATCATTGGCTATTGGATGTCAAACATATAGTCATTCTGGCATTTCTTTCAAAGGAAAACCACTGACACCACATAGGCTACTCTTTCTGATAAGCAGCAAGGGGATCTTTTATATACATTTTCCAACAGACAGGACAGCACATACCATGGTTTTTGATGAACAAGTTGTGGACCACTGGTTGGAACAGAAAATAGCCCAAACTGCAAATGGGTCTACTGAGAAGGATTGATCACATGACCAACCGCTTCACAGGCAGACACGCTACCACTTGAGCTACATCTCGCTCCTAGAATATATACAATATTACATGGAATGTCATTTAGTATTTATGAACGAGATATTCCTTTAAATAGTCAAAATCTATATTCCATTAAGTGCAAGCAAAAACTGTGATAGGGATGATGGGGATAAAGTGTTGGTGTCAAGATATTTTGGATGGAATCTATTTTTTGTCATGTAAATGATATCCAATTGCAGAGTTTTTGCTTAAAGGAAATTGGAAATAAAATTATTTCCAATTAATTGTATGATTTTATAACTCTTGGGAGTGATGACGCAGATATCTTCCAACTGAGTGATTTTATCTTTGGGTCCATATTAATGTAGTTATTTGAATGCACTTCATGTTAGCTTGGATTGCACTGCTGATGTTGTTTGATCAGTTTATCAGAGTGTAGTAGTGGGTGATTTTTATTGCTTGTACTGTTTCATAGTTATAAATATTATACACTGTCTGAACTATTAATGCATTTATACTTGTTGAGATGGTATGTTCCCTGAGCCCAAATAATCTTCAAAACTAATTAATTTTGTGTGTTGCTTCCTCTTTATTTTTATTAGCATATGTAATAAATTACTCATTCCATCCTTCCATTACATCTAAAGTAAAGTTTGTTTTATTTAACGATGCCTCTAGAGCACATTCATTTTTATCTTATCGGCTACTGGACATCGATCCTTCCTTCCTTCCTTCCATCCATCCATCCATCCATCCATCCATCCATCCATCCATCCATCCATCCATCCATCCATCCAGCCATCTTTCAATTCTATTCCATCCATTCATCCATCCATCAAATAATGTAGAACTAGTTGAAATCATTAAAAAAAAAAAATAATTAAGAAAGTTCAAAATTAATACAAAAATATGGAAAGGATTAATTTAATAACAATCCAGCAAATTGGTTAATCATAGGCTACTTGTTATCAAACTCATGGTATGTATGACACACGGTTCATAGAAAAACAAACCTCTACTGTCACCTTTCCGATTAGCAGCAAGAGGATGTTTATATGCATTTCCCTACAAACAGGACAGGATATATTATGTTTTTCATTATACTAGTCATAGACTTCTGGTTGGAGCTGGTGTAGAAAAATGAATTTAATATTGTAAATTAAGAAATCAGTGCATCTTGCTTGGCCATTTTCATGCAGTGTTATGGATATAGTTCTGTTATTATAAGTATCACATTTTTAACATTGCTTTCTTTCTTATATTATTTCATAATTAACAGTAAATGATTTTAACACATGAAACTTCGTGGGAAAGAACCAGGGCCAGTGCAGCCAGGGATCAACGGGGGTATTTGCCCCACCCCCAATAATCTGTGACAATATTTTCATTTATTACTTTGTAGGCACCCTTCAAATGGTGCCCTTATTTAGTCTTGCCCACTCCACTCAATATTTAAACAGCTGTGCCAGCACTGAGAACAAGTTAAAAAGCTCACTATGCTTAAAGTTACAAACATTTATATGAAAGATTGTTCAATTCAATTTGTTCAATATACATTACACCCTTAGGGGCAGCATATACAATGAAGACAACATGAAAAACAAGAACTTCACCAGCAACAATAACAATATTAATATCAGTAAATTAAATTAATAGCAGTAACAATAATAATATACTGCTGATTCATATATACTAGTATTAGAAAATATACATTTGAAAGCATTTTATTTTTTAAAGAGTGTTTTTTTTCTATTCTTTTTTTAATAAATACAGTGAAACCCCGTCTAGCGACCACCCTGGTACTGAGATCACCCCACTATAAAGACCAATATTTTAAAGACCCGAATTTCTCTTATTACTTTTATAGTAAAACTACCCCGAAATTAAGACCACACCGATATTCCAGATTACAACTAGTAACAACAGTCCTGACGGTCATTTTTAGTGTATTTTTACCCCACTAAAGCGACCAAATTAAAATAGTAAGCCTCGTTTATTTTCCTTTCACACAACACTGAAATCACTGTAATGGTCTAAATAGCTGCTTTGTTCTTATCCAAAATTAACGGGTCATATCGATACAATAAGCCTCTTAGTTTTGTCTGTAGAAAAGGATTAAAATATGTTGATTTCAGGTACACATTTGAAATTATTTTTAAAATTACTTGCAGTACTTTCAGTTTCCAGAAAACATTAGAGCTGTTTAATATTAATGATGTGATTGGCTGTAGCTTATAATTGTTATTACTAATATTAGTCAATTGATCCATAAAAGCCGGTACACTTTGGTATTACAGGCCCATTGTAAGCAAAACACATTGTAATAGTGTGGGTGATGCCGAGACTGAAGTTGGGTCGACAGACTTGACACTCGTATATTCTTAGTGGTTTACCGCCAACTCATGGCTAATTGTTAATTAGAATACTCCCCAAATAAACTGATAAACTAATTCAAAGTGCCTTTGTCATAGTGCTTATTTAGTGTTGTATTGGTGCATAAATCATGTGTATTAAAATAATAGGTAATAAAGTAATAGGGGCTGTGCCGCATTGGTATGTGAATTAATATCTAATATTACTCAAATAAACGTTTATAATATCTAATATTATTCAAATAAACGTTTATAATATCTAATATTACTCAAATAAACGTTTATAATATCTAATATTACTCAAATAAACGTTTATAATATCTAATATTACTCAAATAAACGTTTATAATATCTAATATTACTCAAATAAACGTTTATAATATCTAATATTACTCAAATAAACGTTTATAATATCTAATATTACTCAAATAAACGTTTA
>JAULBS010129593.1:0-13501 GCA_032355785.1 Symmetromphalus regularis
CATTTCAATTTTAAACTTTGATATTCATGGGCCCCGGTGCGGCGCACCGGCTGCACCCCCCTCTCGTGGGGCCTGACCAAACAACAAACAGGTTCAAGTAACACGCTGAAAATCCGTACAATTATAGCCATGTGTTAACCTTGTTTATCAAAAGCAGATTGATATATCCCTTTGTGCAAGCTAAGTTTAATCGATATATTTCCATATAAAATTGGCCCTTAATGTTCAGATTTGAGTAAATTTTCAATTCCTACATGTATATTGTATAGCTTTGTTATAACGTCAATGTCTCCATATTTTATAGTACAACAATCGAATGTTAATGGCACTGTTTATTTTATAACTATCTGGATAAACAACAAATCAATACAAGACTACAACAATGTCTCATCACCACATTTTCCTTTTTATTTATTTTTAACTGAATTTATTTAGCTAATTATCATTATGGGTTTTCTATCAAGATTCTTTATCCCAATGAAACATTTATTTTTAAGAACTTTATGTGAAGGAATAACAACTTTGCAATAGTTTGAAAAGAACAGATGATGATCATATTTACTCTCCAATTAGCCGCAACAATATTCTTTATAAATATTATGCCTATTAATAACCAATCTAAATTCTAAAGATAAATATAGCGCATATGTTTCATCAAGAGAAGCAACTAACTTATTTTCTCTATGCACATGGGTACAAATTTTAAACAAATCTGGATAAATCTAAACAATGAAATATAATTTTATTAGTGCTATTAATAAAGGAGATTAAACAAGAATCAAGTAAGTATAGAACCATTTGATAATTACAATTAAAGTAATGTTATACATAAACGAATTAACGGAATTGCAACGACGATGCAGTTATTGCACGAAACGGTTAGGTGTATAGAATTAGAATGGAAAGCAGAAACTTATTTTAGTTAGCAGTAAAAATAATTTATTTGTTTAATAACTGATTGTGTTTACAATGTACGGACTTGGAGTTTTTCATTTATTTTTATTATTGATATTTTAATTCGTCCTTTATTTTTTGGTTTCTTTGTTTAGGGACATCGATCTGATGTAAAGCTTAATTACAAATTAGAATATAATTTTAATAATTAATTAATACTTGTTTTATCAGCGTTACCGGAGTGCACCGATTTGGATCCACCTGAGGTGTGTTTGCCGAATGCAGCAAATGGGGGCTGCTATTGGGTAACCAACATGAACTGTCGATGCACCGATACCTGCCAGAGTCTTAATGGATGTCCCAGTAGGTAGTTTTACAAAATTGTTACATTATCCGTGTTCATAATAACATTGTATTCTCCCCGTCCTCCCTTCCCTCTCCTACTCCCCCACCTCCTATTCATTCTCTTCGTCCTTATTCATCCTCTTCGTCCTCGTATTTCTATTTTTCTTCTTATTTTCCTTCTTCTTCTACTCTTTCCTCCTTCTTCTCCTTCTTAGCTATTTTATTCTACTTCCTTTCCTCTCGGACACCTAATACTCGCAGAATAAACAATAAACAAATAATCCTTTCCTTTTGCCACTCATCCACGCTCCGACCCAACATACTGGAAACAATTATAACAATGAATGATAATTTTAAATTATGTTTAAAAACTCGAATTCCAGAAATGTGTAAAATTCATGAAATACGTATTCATAACATGATTGTTATATAGAGAATAGTATTTATTATTTGTAACATTTTCATCCGTATGTTAGATCATCCAGTACCAGGTGATAATGATTGTATGTGTCGAGCTTTCGCGAGTTCGTGTCCAGGGCTTGCATCAACATGTCCATCTACGTGCAACTTAAGAGACAGTAAGTACATATTTGATTTGTTTCGTTTTAATTTAATTTCAATTCAGATTTAACTAATGCTATTATCTTGAATTATTATTATTATTTTTTATTATTATTATATTTTGGGGTGGGGGTGGATGAGTTTTTTTCTTTCTTTTTCTTCTTTTTGGCTCTGTTAATTTGTTTTATACTTTAGAAATTATTATTATTATTTCTTCTACAACATTTTCATAGATATGCAGTTCAGCTATCTGTTATATATATATATAAGTCTGGACTCGTTTAGATTTAAAAGCTTAACTTAAATTAACATGTTGAACAATGTTATAATCCGCGACTGTTTACATAACATGTATTTATTATTTGAAACACATGGTCTACAGAAGAAACATGCTACTGGCGCATAAGCTAACCTTTTTCTATTAAAAACAAATGATACCTTGCATGCACTTTGTTGCAAATATGATTTGACATATGACACCTTTCGTATATTTGTCGTGTAACATTGGCTGGAACGTAAAATACCCGAGTGAGTTCAATGAGAGGGATGGATCCAACGGCTTATTGCCCTTTTGCTTAACAGTCTACTTTTGGGTTATCTTTCACTCATGACGTCTCTAACTGAATATATATAATAAACATGTTTTGTTTGTTTGTTTATTTATTCTTACTTATTATTATTATTTTTTGTTGTTGAATGGATGAAGCTTCTAAAAATATAGTTATATAAAAATAGAATATTTCCCTCTATCCCTTTTTATGGAAACTATTATTAACAAAATTAACTGATGTTTTAAATTTAGCTCAAAACTGAATGAGTATTCAATAACAGTTTTCTATATAATTGGAATGCATAGAAAGATTAAAGATGTTAAAACGTAGTTTCCAAATAGCATGTTGATAAAATCTCTTATGTATGTCCAAATTGATACAATTGTGTATTGTTAAATTATTAGACAGTGAAAGTTATATTTCGAAAAAAAGAATTGTTACAAATCTTTATTATATGAAATTGCTCTTTCTAGATTTAATGGGGAAATTATGTAAAAAAATGTTTTATTTGATTTAAGATTTCCACGTTTGGAATACGTTTTAGAAACAAAAACGTAATTCTTAATTACATTAAAACTATTTTTAAATGAGCCATTACTTAAACAATGTAATAATTTAATTTATCTCTATCCAATGATTTATATATCAATATTAAATCTCTAGTCGTAATTTCATAACTTTCAGTTTGCTATTGAAAATTAATTACTAAAATACGTTCATCAAAATCAGTCATGAACCTTATTTTATTGAATTGTAACGACATCGTGATATTTCAAGAGTTCTTGTCATGAAGAGAGTGGGGAAGAATTTCACTTTATATTAATATGAACCTTGTAATTACTTGTCTTTCCTATTCATAGTTTTCACCTATTTTTAAAGTCACCGCTTATGAATTTATTTTCCACAAAACAATGAAATGGGTCATATACCGTTCATTTGAAACCTAGCAGCCGCTGATTAATCAAAGAGATCTTGTTAAACAGTCCCTTCTTTCTTTCGAGTCTCAGTGCTCCAGTGCTAGGACGTCGGATTATCAAGCTGAAGACAGTGGTTTAAAACCCAATAGAGGCTTATTTACACTTTGACTAAGTCAAAATTACTAAATGTTTGACATCTAATAGCAGAAGTGTTACAGAACAGAACTTTATTTCACTCAGATCACCATACGGTGATACACAGAGGTGGTTTACAAAACATATTCTGCAGCTGCAGTAACAAAAATAAGACAATTACAACAGATAGAATGATATGAAATACAAAAGATAGATATATATACATACTCAGATGATTTATAAATCAACGCGATCTAATGGCGTCGTTAAACAAAACAAACAAAACTTTCTTTCATTCAGCCGTCGTGTGTGACCCTCCGGAAGCCATCCTTCACGCAGTGCCGTCCTCTACTGCTAACAAGTATATGGACAAGTTGACATATTCGTGTGACGTCGGTTACCAAGATGACGGAAACGGCTACACCGGATTGCGTTTATGTTCAGAGAATGGCACATGGTTTATGCACCCGACGCACAGCACTCCACCTAACTGCCTAAGTAAGGAAGTTAAAAAATGTATTTAATAAAATAAAAATTAATAAGAAAATGCACCCATCTACTCCTTATTAAAATAAATAAATAAAGCCTTTTTTGATAATAAATTAAGCAAGAATGCTTCAAAAAAAGAGTACATTAAAAAAAAGTGGAAATATAGTTTCTGGACGTCGTAGCGTTTGCATATTGTACTACCTCGCATATTGTTTTAACGACTGGTTTAATATCGTCCATTGGGTCTCTAGTACCTCAAATCCATGTACGTGAAACAATAAAGGCAAATGCCCTTAAACGAATGTAGCGACATATAAAGCATTATTAAGATAAGTACCTCAAAACTACTGTATTTCTGAAGTTGAATTCATTTTGAATATCTAACCATCATCAAGAACTATATATCTTAATGTGGTAAAACAAAAATACATCATATTAATATAATTATGTATTACATATAACTATGTATTCATATTCTTAATACCTAATTAAATATATCTTCTCTATTATTAGTAATAAGCTGCGGGGTAAGTCCAAGCGTTCCTAATACCACAGCGTCACAAGCAAGTGGAGTGTACGGAGACAACGTGACATATGCATGCAATCCAGGCTACTTCGATGTTACTGCCAGCTCTGGCTACTACAACTGCAATGTTACCAACACGACTGGAGATTGGGTGCAGATAGGAATACTACCAGACTGTCAGCGTTAGTAATAATCAGTTATATAATTATTAAGCGTACATCTTATTGTTATGTAATAATAGACATTTTGGGAAAGTACGAATACGATTACAGTTATCTACTCATTGGCGGATCGAGAATTAAATCATCTAGGGGTTACAATGATACTCAATTATTCGAAAATTCAACGGAAATTATACTTTGCTCATATTTTCACTGTCAATTAAAAATTGTAACCCCTTTTGTATTTTATCTTGGATCAGCCACTAAGCAAATAACCGTAATCGCAACCATTTTTGTTATATGCAAAAGGTCGCTAATATAAGCCATTAAAATATGGCACATAAGCTTACAATTTAAACAGTGGAGTTTAATGTTTTCATTAACCTTTTTAGTTTTAGTTTTATCATCATGTGAATGAGATACACACTGGGAAAATATAGTTTGAGGTTTCCTGTTATAAAACATTTAGCACCTTATGGCTGGCGAAATGTAGAGCAGCTTCTGTTTCTAAGGGGTAGAAAATGTTAATATATCTGTATAAAAGTACAACTCCCAAACATAAAATACAATAGTACAAATATGTTGCAACGTGCATGTATAAATACTGGACGGAACAGAACTGTGTTTGATGAAAAACCCCACCAAATAATGATGGAAACACTACACACACAATAAAAAAAAAAAAAATGTTCAGGATAAATTAGAACAAATCTTATTTCACTTTTTTAGTTGTAACTTGTGCTGCACCAGATTCAGTTTCGAATGCAACCCCAAACCAGACTACCGGAGTATATGGTGACGTAATAGGGTACTCGTGTAATGTGGGATACCAGTTATTTTCGGGAAATGTCGGACAGCACACTTGCAATTCATCAGGAATGTGGGAAAAAGATCCTACACTAGGAGAGTTACCAGTTTGTCGAAGTAAGTGCAAATATTATTTTTAATATGCTGCTTTATTATTATTATTATTATTATATGTTTCTGTTTTCTGGTTTTGTTTGTTTGTTTGTTTGATTTTTTTTTTTAAATAGTAACTTAAAGATGATGGTGGACGGATATCTGCAAAGGAACTAATATTGCAATTCAGAATTTAATAATAACAGAAATTTTAAAATGTAACTTTTTATTAAGGAATAATAATATTCCTAATACCAAATTACTTTAACCACAAACTCAAAGAATGACCAGAATATTGTGTTTAATATGTGTTTCCATTTTAGATTATCGCATCTAAACCTGCTTTTTATATCACTGTGAGCGGGATCTAGCTCAAACGGAAGTGCGTCCACCTGTGAACCGGTCGGTTGTCGGATCGATTCTCCTCAGTGGACCTATTTTCAGTTTGGGCTAGTTTCCGTTCTAGCCAGTGGTCCACAACTGGTTCATCAAAGACCGTGGTATGTGCTGTCCTGTCCGTGGGACGGTGCATATAAAAGACCCCTTGCTGCTAAAAGGAAAGAGTAGCCTATGTGGCGGAAGCGAGTTTCTTCTAAATGTATATGTCAGAATAACCATATGATTGAAGTCCAATAGCCGATGATAGCTCTAGAGGCGTCGTTAAATAAAACAAACTTTACTTTATTTCTTATATCATTGATCCGTCAGTGTCGTTGGGTGCTTTTAGGTAGCTTTATAAAAGAACATATTTATTCCTGGATTAAATTGTTCTAATTCTGGTTTCGTCTGTTTCAGTTCACTACTACTTTCAAAATGCGACATGTTTTCAGTCTCTCATAACTCAATAGGGAGTGCCTCAGAGTCTTTTAAGATTGTATTGTAGTATTGTTGTTTTTGTGGGTTTTTTTTGTATTGCTGAGACTTAAATAAATAATTAGTCTGTCTGTTTAAATAGATACATAACTCAAATGTCTCTGATTGCGCTAACTTTATGAAACGGTTTACCTTTTAGCCACATGAAGCTTTGATAGTTTATTAAAGCAATAATTAAGAATATGTAAACAACAAAGGAATATGAATTATCATCATCATCATCATCATTATTATTATTATTATTATAGTTGTTATTATTGCTGTTGTTGATGATGACGATGATGGTGATGATGATCATCTTGTCGTTTTTGTTGTTAATTTGTCCGTGTGTTTATTTGGGTGATTGTGCAATGTGATATTTGGCACACATTACAAAAATGGATAGGGAAAAGTGAATCACCTTGTATACAACCACTATACAATTTTCCATGTGTATGTCTGTTATGTTTACACTATTTATGTCTTTCTTCTCAGCGAGTTGTGGTCTTGCTCCGGCAGTGCTTCACGCCACTCCATCTGCCCCGTCTGGGTTTGACGGGGAAACTATCCACTACCTCTGTGATGCTGGTTTTCGAAGAGTTTCGGGCAACATCGGGGAGCTCTATTGTAACTCATCCATGATCTGGGATTCCACCCCAGTCTTTGGAGATCCTCCTGTTTGCACAGGTCAGTGAACATTGAATCGCATATGAGTTGTGTTAACGTTTTAGTGATATAAAACATAAAACTAATTTATCTTTAAAACTATCTGTGAGCATGACGTCTTAAAAACTATCTGTGAGAATGATGGTCTTTAAAACTGTCTGTGAGCAGGACGTCTTTAAAACTATATAAGCAGGGTGTCTTTAAAACTATCTGTGAGCACGACGTCTTTAAACTATCTGTGAGCAGGACGGCTTTAAAACTATCTCTAAGCAGGACGTCTTTAAAACTATCTGTGACCACGACGTCTTTAAAATTATCTGTGAGCAGGACGTCTTTAAAACTATCTCTAAGCAGGGCGTCCCTAAAACTCTCAAAACAGGGCATCTTTAAAACTATACATGAGCAGGGCGTCTTTAAAACTCTGTGAGCACGACGTCTTTAAACCTATCTGTGAGCAGGACATCTTTAAAACTATCTGTAAGCAGAACGTCTTTAAAACTATCTGTGAGCACAACGTCTTTAAAACTATCTGTAAACAGGGCGTCTTTAAAAATGTCTGTGAGCAGGACGTCATTAAAACTATCTGTGAGCAGGGCGTCTTTAAAACTATCTCTAAGCAGGGCGTCTTTAAAACTATCTGTGAGCAGGACGTCTTTAAAACTATATGTGAACAGGACGTCTTTAAATATATCTGTGAGCAGGACGTAGCTGAGAGGTAGAGCATCCTCCTTAAGATGCAATGTATCATCGGATCATTTACCTTCTGAGGACCTATTTTGTTCCAACCAGTGTTTTTTGCCCTCCTACATCCACTTGTGTGTGTATGTGTATGTATGTATGTTTCTCTCTCTCTGTGTGTGTGTGTGTGTGTGTGTGTGTGTGTGTGTGTGTCTGTGTGTATGTATCGGTGTGTGTATGTGTGTTTGTATCGGTGTGTGTATGTTTGTGTGCTTACGTGAGTGTCTGAGTGTGTGACTTATATGCACTGTACGCGTTGTGTCTCGGCCATTAACTCAATATTGATTATATTTGGCTTTTAATCAAGTACTTATTATTCTGAATATTTAGATAGAATTTAAGCGTTTTGTTTGTCTAAAATGAAGCCAGTAATCATTCAACAGGGTATTCTACGATATGTCAACAATGTTCCGCAAATCAGATCATACTGAGGTAAAAGCTATTGATCAGTCGATTGCGAATATATATACTCCTCATCAAAAAATAAGCACCATTAAATCGATTTATAATTTATATTTAAAAACAAACAAAAAACGTTATTAGATGTTATTGTACCTCGAAAACGATGTATTATAAGAATATAACATGTACATCATAATCATAAACCAGACAACATCATCGGCTATTGGATGTCAAACATTTGGTAAATATTGATATGTCATCAAGTGTGAGTCAGCCTCCGACGCGTATTGAACCACAGTATTCTGCTTGAGTGTCCAATATCCTACCACACGACCACTAAGGTTCGCTAAACCAGATAACTGGTGACCTGCGGTATGTGAAATCTTATAAAGATTTCTATTTTTTTGTTTTTTGTTTAACGACACCACCAGAGCACATTAACTTATTAATCATCGGCTATTGGATGTCAAACATTTGGTTATTTTGACACATACTCAAGTGTGAGCCAGCCTCCAACAGGTTTTGTCATCAGCTTAAGAGTCCGAGATTCTACAGCTATACCACCGAGGCTGAGTCACATCAACAGTGTCCTAAAATAGACTGTGGCATACTCCAACCATTAATAACGACAGACTGTAACAATATTTATACCACCAAGGCTGAATCACATCAACAGTGTCCAAGAATAGACTGTGGCATACTCCAACCATTAATAACGACAGACTATAACAATATTTATACCACCAAGGCTGAATCACATCAACAGTGTCCTAGAATAGACTGTGGCATACTCCAACCATTAATAACGACAGACTATAACAATATTTATACCACCGAGGCTCTCCGAGTCATATCAAGAATGTCCTAGAATAGACTGTGGCATACTCCAACCATTTCTTCCTCTTTTATTACATGTAATTAATATTCACTTTCTGTTGTAACAACCCATGTCTTATCCTTTAACATGGGTTGATTGGTGTAAACAAGGGACTGGAACAAAAAATAAACAATTATTAAAAAAAAGTTCTATAATTTTTTTTTTTTTAATAACGACAGACTAGTAAAACTGACTACATATGTATGAATGTAATTACAGTTTTTAAACAATCACAACGCATTTCGTGATTTTTCAACAAACCAGTTGATTTACATGAGCCTATATACTATTGGCGGACTAGAAACAGTGGATATTGGAACATCAGGCTAAAAACAGTGGTTCAAAACCCATCGGAGGCTAGCTAACACTTGACTACATGTTACAAATTGCCAATTGTTTGACATCCAATATTTAATGAATCAAAGTGCTCTGGTGTTGTTAAACAAACAAACAAAAAGTTATTAGACGTGGCTGATTAAATATAATTTCACATTCCCGGTTTCTCGTGGACGGTTCAACATTGATTGACAGTTCAAGCTGCGTTTAAAGACCAACAGACAGACATACATACAGACATATATTTTAATTGAGACTCACCTCAACATTTATACGTTTAATATAAATACTGAAAAATATACATCGTGATAAAAGAATAGGTTGAACTGTGGGTCAAGGTCGAATCCTCAATGAGAAATCTAGTCTTTAAGTTCGATTAATTGTTATTAAAGGTTAAATGCAGGCGCGGATGTAGGATTTCTTAAAGGAGGGGGTGTCCAAATGTGATGCATGAATAGGACCGTGGGGAAATGGTTAATTTTCACGTCCTTTCACTCGGAAAATATATATTAAAACATTTTAATTCTAGAAAAGGAAGGGGTCCGGACACCCTTTACCTCCTCTGGAACCGTTACTGAAATGTGTAATACTTATCTACAATGCTATATGATCAACATATGGTATAGTGTAATAGATCCATATATATTTTAACTATAAGAAACATTTTATCTTAGGACTTATTAGAGAAAATAGGTAGTTGATGATTAACTTTTGACGATGTGGATAGATGCGGCTAACAGTTACTCTGCAGTGTCAACAGATCTCCGCCTGTGGTGTGTAACTTATCTAAATGGTGCGAAACATTGATTGTTTTTTTATATGTATGGGTCGATTCGTAGACTTATAAACACATTAAAAAGTATTGATGTTCTTTTAGCATTTGTCTAATATAGAGAATCCAGGATAGGTTTAGTGTAATCTGAGAAGTTTGTTTAAATTGTTTACCCTTTAGGACACAAGTTTAAGGAGAGTTTTTATAGAAAATTGAGTCAGTTCAGAAACACATTTTTTGACATATACCGTGAATATTTCAGTTCAGAAAAAAATATTTTGATAGATGCCGTGAATTTTATTTAAAATATTGTGTAATGTTTATTTTTAACAGTGTATTTTAGTTATGTTATAGGGTGCTCAATAAAATATAATTTATTATTTATATTCATAAATAAAACCAAAATCTTAAAACATTAATAGTAATAATAATCTCCCAATGTTTTTTTTGTTTTTTTCTTCATTTTTTTTTTTTTACTTATCACTTCTCGGATAGAATGCGTGTTGATAGCCATTTTGGAATTTGCTAATGGCGTCATGCTAAATGAGTACAAATATGTACACATTCGCATCATGTAGTCAAGGTATTCGTCAATGCTATACAAATACATTTTTTTATATGATTCTGTGTTAAAATCTGTCGTCATTTATGAAAATTAATTTATTTTGACAGACGACTTTTGTCATCTAAATTATTTTTTAATTGAAAATAGCTAAAGTGACACTCCTCATAGAAACGTTAAACAAGTGATGAGAACTCCTGATGGAAGGAATATTTGTTAAAGGCATAGTCCCACGGAATTTAAGGGACTTTGTGCTCTAAATATTAATTACGAATGAAACTTACATGAATTTGTTATACTAGATCTCGTTTTCATATCACACAAGACATTTTAACTGAACAATGGTATAGGAAATTCCATGTCGAGTCGATGGATTTTTGTTCACATTTAAAAATTTCAAGATCTGAACTCCTCGTTGGGCGAAATAAATTGGTACGAAATGTTTTTCAGCTTCAAAAATAGTCAGACGTTTTAAAATAACGTCTAACGGTCACGTAACTCGAAATATATACGTCACACCTTCAAGGGGGGGGGGACGTATTTTTTTCGATTTATTTGTCCTCGACCATAATTCATTATTATTTTTAAAATATTGATGATAAGCGAGATGCGGTGGTTATGTAAGTAGCTGAATGAAGTATTTCTATGGATAAATCGAATGTTTATATTTAAAATTAATTCTTTGTTTGGAAATTAATTAGGTCAAGGGTGCGTGGGACAATGCGTTTAAAGTGTGGCTGTGTTTTTGTGCTTTGCACTATTTATGTTAAATTACTGGACACCCTTTAATAAACTTTTAAAATTTTAGAAGATATTCGATTAAAAAAAATCATGTACATTTATTACCATAGTTAACATATCAATATTTCATTTGTTTTAGCCAAATAGAGATTTAGCCAAATAATCTTTCAATTATTTATGTTGTTTTTATAGAAGAGGATGGTTTTACGACAAACACCTTTTGTTTTAAATATTTTATTTTAAATGTTTTATAATACAGCATTTTCTTCCTAAACAATTATTAACAAAGATAACAAAGCAATAATTTTATAACACCGTTTGTTTTCCAAAAATCATGAACATTTATAGATAGCTGATCATGATTCATACCAAAAACACCCTGAAGTTGTTTCCAAAGTACCAGAAATAGTATAAACTTGCTTCCATAATTAAAATGCTTGGCGTTACAGCTTTGACAACACATTTATTTATAAAGATATCATGTTTATAACGCTCGCAATGCTTTTTAATGTAATAAGCTTCAAACTTAGGTTGAAGAATATTCTTCAGTATAACACTGATTGATTAATGAGAAGCGGGGTGTAACTCAAACGGTAACGTGTCTGCCTGTGAACCGGTCGGTCATGGGTTCGATCCTTCTCAGTGGAGCCATTTGCTGTCTGTGCTATATTCCGTTCTAACCAGTGGTACAGAACTGGTTTATCAAAGGCCGTGATATGTGCCGTCCTGTCTGTGGGACGGTGCATATAAAAGACCCCTTGCTGCTTATCGGAAAGTGTAGCCTATGTGGCGGCAGTGGGTTTATTCTAAATACATATGTGAGAATGACAATATGATTGACGTCCAATAGCCGATGATAAGATAAAAATCAATATGCTAGAGGCGTCGTTAAATAAAACAAACTTTACTTTGATTGATTATTGGCTAGTTAAAATAGTTCCTCATAAAGCTTTCAATGAAGTTGTCGGTCAATCAGAAAGATTAGCCCACCTACACGTAACAGAAGTTACATGCATAGTTATTAATGTACTTCAAGCATTTAAGTAAATCATTGGAAACAGATCCGTTATTTGCATGTACGAGGTGAACTGATCGATATAATTCAGTGTTCATTTAGTTACTTTACTGGAGTGTGTTCTACTTACATGTAGCTCATAATTGTTATTGATTTGTTTTGTCTCACTTTTTTCACTTTTGTTTTTACCTTACAGCATGGCCGCCGGAATTGGGGCAGGAGCCGCTGCTTCAATAATTTGTCCAGAAGCCATTAAAATCGTTTTCCCAGTATCTACATTTTAAAGTTTTCCCGGAGGAGTATGCCTTCGGATCCCTTAGCCCTTAATATCGCTAATCTGCCACCCTTATGTCACAATCGTTCCGGCTACCCTGTAACAGTCACATGTAAATGGTAATAATCTAAATTCCTTTATATTGCGTACTTAGTACTGCGACACTGTTATTTCAACAACAAAAACGAAAACATTAAAATTGTTTTTATTTTATTTATTCTTTATAACGTTTTCTTTCCTGCAGAAATTTCATGTGGGCCTCCACCAGTTCAACAAAATTCTTCAGCTAACCAAACATCCGGTCTCTTCGGTGACGTCATAGGGTACACGTGTAATACGGGCTACATCCAGGCTGGTGGAGACAGTGGCCAGATGGTCTGCAATGAATCGGCTGTTTGGACTCAAAGTACTGTAGCAGAAATGATGCCTGACTGTCAAAGTAAATAAAAATAATACAAAATAAAACCATTTTATATACTCACACAAACACATGCACGCACGCACGCACGCACGCACGCACATTCGCACAAACACAAAAAAAAAACCACATACACTGAAACACACTCAGAACACACAAATATATATATACATTTTTTTTTTTTAAATGAGTTCAAAACACTTAATAGCCGAGCGGAACGAGGCAAAAACATTTGGGCGAGTGGTCTTTGTATATAAAACAAATTTCGTCAATTTCGGTATGAGGCGTTTGCTTCATTTGCCTCAATGTAGTTACGGCCATGTGTGTGTGTGTGTGTGTGTGTGTGTGTGTGTGTGTGTGTGTGTGTAT
>JAULBS010129604.1:0-13500 GCA_032355785.1 Symmetromphalus regularis
TTCTTTAATTATGATTTAGTCATTGATTAATTGCACTAATCCTGCATTATTATATGCCATGATAACCAGCAGGTCGTTAGCTTTTATTTGGTATATAATACTTCACCCTAAACTATTTGTTGGTGTCATGGTGAAGAGAATAGTGAGCATAAAGAGTTTTGCAAGACGTCTTAGAAACATAACGTTTTTGGGGTACCTCCCAATATGGGTAGTAGATTCCAATTTTGTTTGATTGTTACTAGTTGATTTCATGTTTAAGACATCTTAGGGCATGCTAAAAACATAGTGTAGTAGAGTTATGGGATATAGGTGCACGTGGATTCTATCTGGCCCGCAGGCCGTCTTAAATATATAGATTGTGGCAGCCATTTTGAATTTTTTGTTATCTGGTGGCCATTTTGTTTTTAAAATGTCTTTTTATTAAATTTGTTCAACGTAAAGTACAAATTTGGTGACAGATGGAATAATTTGGAAATACTTTTGCAAGATGAAATGTTTAATCAGAAAAACTTGCAATTTTTGGCGGCCATTTTGTTTTTCGATTTTGAGGGTCAAAAACTAAAAATTCAGCTTGGTATCCTATTTTTTCGTAATCAGCACCTCCAAAATAGATTAATAGGACTGGATACCAACTTTTACTCAAAAATACTCAGAGATAAGCTCTTGTCTATATTACAGTGCAAGTGGGGTGAGGAGACAAACCCTAATTGCGCAGTTTCTTTTTATAATAATGTTTTTAATTTTTTAAATTATTATTTAATATTTATTTATTATTATTATTATTAATATTATTAGTGTATTAAATCCCGTTCCTTGAGTCCGTATTACATGTTATAAATTATGGACCCCTCCCAACTCATATAACAATTCTGCATATGCGCGGTTTATTATCTTGTTTCTTTCTTTTTTAATTATTATTAAATTGTTTTAATTAATATTATTATTATTATTTTTATTATTTTTACTGACTCGATATTATTTTCCCTAACACCATTCTTGCTGTTGGAAAACAGTTGTCAGTTCTAACCCTAACCCTTTCGGATACTGAAATAGAAACGTTTCACATATCTGTTACGACATGAACGTAACAAAACAGATGGCATTTGGCAATCTAACATTTGCAATGGAAGAAACACCTTTACATGATGGTTAATTGAGACTGTACATCCCGGCAATGAGAGAAGCTTGTATGTATGTTTTACACATTTCAAACAGATGCTGTCTAATTCCCCACTTTACCCACGACACGAAAATAAAAAAATAGAACCGAAAATCGGGGAAAAGATAGAACAGAAAGATTAAAATGTGCAACTATATATTTTTTTAAAGTAGAAAACAGGTTGTTGTAATAGTCCAATAAAAACTCTACGTACAGGGATTATTATTACAAGAAACATATGTTGTTTATTCTATACACATATATCTACCTGCGTAATGAGTTAAGGATGTAATGTTTGTTCAACAATACAAGAAACACATTGTTTAATCATTGATAACTAGGTGTCAAACATATTACACATGGCTTGGCGATGGTTATTACCTACCGCATTCATCCTGAATCTGTGTCTAACGACTTTTTACCTGTGCTACGAATGCATTCAATAAACATGTTCCTGAGTAATTTGATAAACTGAAAAGAAGACTTACTTATAATGACTCGGGTGTAAATGTCTCATCCATATGTAGAGCATAGGGATCATAATTATACTTACTTGTTCGTTCCCACTGTCTTTGGTTTTCTTGACGCTAGTCTGCCCAGCTGAATTCATTTCTTGTCGATACGTCCCTTGAAAGCTGTTTGCAAAGATATGGCTTTAAAGATCACATTTCTGTTATTTCAATAAAGTTTCTTCTTTCCATCTGGCATCAGTTCCGGTAGTTCATTTCTGTTTTCATTTGTGAGCACATACACTGGTCTAAGCCAGAACTTATGTCAACGGAGAGCGTGCTCTATAAACACTTTATGAATCCTTAGCATAGACATTTTCTTGTATAAGACATGGCTGAGCTATTGGAGTAGTCTTCCTTTTAGGACAATGCAGATGTTCTGTTATTTGTTTAGTGGAGTCAAGACATTACATTAATCTAGCTGTGTATTCCTTAAACAGATGATGTGAATAAACACCCATACACCCGCCCCTTTCCCTCATTCACACGAGGTTACTTTAGGGGTCATCAATTTTTTGTCATACTTTTCACGATCGTACAAAACGTACCCAAAAAAGCGTATAAACTGAAAAGGAAAAAAATATTATGATTTCGAAATAGCATTATCGACATTTTTTATTATTTTGAAAAGCGTACATGTCCCTTTGACCCCTCACCCCACCCCAAAGTACGTTTTGTACGCTCGTGAAAATTAATATTTTTATTATGAAAAGTATCCTCAAATTGGGTCCCATTAACAGGAACTGGCTACTGGCATGCGTTGTTGAGTCACATAGCACACATAACGACATGAATGTTTACGTTGTTGAATTTAGTAATGAAATCAATAACAAAATTATTTCTAACTCACCTGTATTTTATGAGAAAAACAATTTCTAATGTCTTGTCAAATGTTATAGTTAATTTGCTAGTGCCATTCTTGCGACTATCGCATGTAGCTGTCAGAAACATGTTCCCGCCAAAACGAATTCCATGGTATCGTGATTGCATCATAATTGTGTTTGACCTAAGAGGTGAATGATTCCAATCGCTGTTATGCGACAAATCACTTTTTAAAACCAGCCTTAAAATTTTATTAAATCTTAAATTGAAAAGAGCGGTAATCTACACTTATGTCCCAAAAATATTTTTTGACTTTTTTTCTGCATATTTTTTACATCTATTTGACAGAGGACGCATTTTGGCATTTTAGGATATATTGTATGAACATGGAGACCTCATTTTAAACGTAGTATATGTGGTCATGTTTGTGGGGAAATGCGTATAAAACAATCCGTGCAGCTAATGGGAAAGAGTAACCTATATGGCTAAAGCGAGTGTCTTCTAAAGACCATGAGTCGCGAAATACCATATGTTTGACACCTAATAGCCGCTGAATAAACAATGTGCTGGATATCGTTAAATAAACGATTCTTTTCTTGCAAATTAAGTAATATAGTATTATGTTTGTAGTAGCAGCGTGGGTCCAAATATTATTTAATATATTATTATCTTCTTTATATTGTGTGTCTGTATATCGTAGCTGTAAAAATAGTATTTGAACACGTTCATGCATGCTATTCTAATTTTGCAACACACCATACAAACCTTTGATGGAAATTATATTGCCTAAAAACCGTCTCGAATGATACAAAAACTGTCATATCGTAACTTCGAGACATGCACAGTTGGGTTCACGTTATTTCCATCAGAAGAGATGGGAGAAGCCGGGAATAGCAGTTCACTTTGACACGGTCGCTGGTTTGTGCTAGTAAAACATCCAGTTAAGTACTAGGATGAGTAGCAGCAAATTACTAATAACACGACTTTAAAATGCTTCTTGGACGGGATCTAGCTCAGACAGTAGAGCGCTTGCTTGAGGTGCTTTGGTCATAAGATCGAATCCACAAGGTGGACTCATTTTCTAACTGGGTTTATTTCCCGTCCTAATCAATCCCAAAAGACTGTGGTGTGTGCTGTACTGTCTGGGGAAATGCTTAAAAGACCACTTGCTGTTCATGGAAAAAAATACATGTATATAGCGTTTCCTCTAATGACTGTATCTCAAAATTATCAAATGTTTGACATCCAATAGCTGATGATGTGTGCCCTCAGGCTCGTAGCCTGGGAGATTCGGGAGGATTGGACGATCCCCCGCAGATTTGAGAGTTCCCCTAAAGTGGAATTATTATTTTTTATACAGGATGTCCCTAAAGTCTGGACTCATAGAAAAACTGCATATTTTCAATAATACTACATGTATTTGAACAACATTTTATTTAATTGAAATATTAATAAATAACATCTTAAATGCAAACATTGAAGCGCTTTGCGAGATTCAGATGAACACGATGCATTAACTCCAATTTCCTATGTGTCCAGACTTTAGGGACACCCTGTATATACATGTATGTTCAAGATAGAAATTTCTGCACACTCAGCTGACTGAACCAAGCTAAAGACGACCTGGTGTTAAACTCGTCTCATATAACACTCATCAGGGAACCTATGTTTGGAAGAAGATAGAAGAATGATTAGAGAAATACAGCTATTGTAGATCATAATTGTCAAATCATCCTTTCGCAGATTTTCCAAATGATTGATATATTTGTCTACATATTTTAGAAATGCAAATGTATAGATTTGTTTATTTATTTTAGATATTCAGACACGTACAGTTGTTTACATTTTTCACAAACACCAAATGTTTCGCGGTTATTGTTATTATAACATTCGAGGCGTTTATCGACAGTATTTAGAAATCATAGTCTTGTCAGACATCTATCTATATTATGTTCGGTTGAGAATGAAAACAAAATATGGCGTATGTTATCTGCTTGTTACAAAGGTGAAACTGATGTTTGTGTATCGCACTGACGTGGAATTTCCAAACAGGCAGGTACAAATGGAAAGTGAGTATAACGGAGATAGTGTTATTGTTTGAAATATGCGAGATATATCACGTATTTATTTCGTAAGAATGTTGGGTACTAATGCACTGTACTGTAAAGAAAGGAATGCATGGAAGGTATGTATCTTACTGTGTTTATTATATTTATGACTATTTATTGTTATTATATTAATTAATTGTTATTTTTTTTATTATTTATTTATATATATTGATATTATCATTGGTTAATTTGCAATTATTTATCAAAAATGAAAATAAAAATATCAAAATACATTTATACGTCTGTGTTATTTCCATCTATCGTACTGCACCTTTAAACTGCTGGTATATATCGTATACATGTAGTATAGAGGATGAACATATGTATGTAAAAGGAAAACATGGCAATACCCTAAGCATACGGTTTATATAGCGTGTCTGTTGTATGTTAACTGCGACACAAAATCGGCGATTGATAGTCGGCGTTGTCCACTGCTACACCTGCTTTAAGTCATGAAATATGCATCTAACTGATTTTCAGGAACTCCAGTTCAGTTAAAACCGCATAGCAGCAAGGGATCTTTTGTCTGCGCTTTCCCACAGAGAGGACAGAACATATCATAGTTGTGGACCACTGGTCGGTGCAAGTGGTGTACACCTAGCCAATGAGCCGTGATAGTTCACTGTGGGTTGGTGCCGGTGCCATAAGAACGACAGCTTAGTTAACTGAGTCCAGTCGGTGTAGTTGTAAAAACAGCAATTTGTGTATCACTGGCTGAAACAGGTAAACAACAAGTGGGTCCATAAAGGAGGATCGATCTAATGACCTCTAGCACTTGAAATGAATGAACAACAAAGAACTGCTTACAAAAAACAGTCGTCATTTTGACCAAAATAAAATGTTTAGTCTATATTATAATTTATAGTCTATGCGACTCAAGGTATGCAATAATTATTATTATAATAATAAAGAAGGAAAGAAAGACAGAATGAAAGAAATTTAAAACATCTATGTTAGCTCGGTGTACTAAGTTCATAAAAAATGCAGCTCAACAACGACGACAAAGAAGATAACGATGACAATAACGACTACGAAGAAGAAGAAGAAAAAGATTATGATGATGATTATGATGATGATGATGATATACTTGCAAGGAAACTTTGTTGAACAAAGGTAAATGAGTTACTAGGACAATTAGGAAATAAATCCAATACCAAGACATCCGATTAAGACCAAAGGCTGAAGGAGGATTGATCCAACAACCAACAGATTTCAAAATAAATGTCAAACTGTATTTTTCACATTTGCAATTTACATGTTAGTATGTATGCTGGTGTTTCACGTACATGGATTGGTTATTACTATAGCGATACATTAAAACTCAGTTCGCTCAGGTCATAAATAACGTCATACATTTCATTACCGACAGTAAAATGTGTAAAAATAACAAAACCCACGTTAAAGTTGCATATCGAGCTATTATTAATGTTTTAAATATGCAAGATATGAATAATGATTATCGAAATATATATATATATATATATATATACAGACAGACAGACAGATACATAGATAGATAGATAGATAGATAGATAGATAACAGACAGACAGACAGACAGACAGACAGACAGACAGATAGATATATACGTGTGTTTGTGTGTGTGTGTGCGTGTGCGTGTGTGCATGTGTGTGTGTGTGTGTGTGTGGACCCATTTGCAGTTAGGGCTATTTTCCTTTCCAACCAGTGATTATCAAAGGCCGTGGTATGTGCTGTCCTGTCTGTGGGACAGTTCATATAAAAGACCCTTTGCTGCTTATCGGAAAGAGTAGCCTATGTTGCGGCAGCGGGTTTCCTCTCAAAATATTTCAGATTGACGTCTAATAGCCGATGATAAGATAAAACTCAATGTGCTCTAGAGGCATCATTAAATAAAACAAACTTTACTTTGTGTGTGTGTGTGTGTGTGTGTGTGTGTGTGTGTGTGTGTGTGTGTGTGTGTGTGTGTGTGTGTGTGTGTGTGTGTTTGTGTGTGTGTGTGTGTGTCCATTGGGTGTTTGCTTGAATATTTGCTATATTGACTTACCGACGTGAAATGATGTTCTTGTTAATTAAGACAAGTAACTTGGTTGTATGTTTCTTCTGTAGACTACGTCTCGCAAAAACCGTGTGTTTAATCGATAACAAACAATGATTAAACAGTGTATTGGGAGTTCGTTAAATAATCATTTGCTTTCTTTAAAAGAACGATTTACTCGTAAAGAATTATCTGTAAAGAGAAAACCCGTTGGTACCATTCCTTGTTTCCTTAGAACTGTGCAATAAAACAACTGTTTGCCGGGAAACCGATATCTAGGATTGACTATCTGTCAGTAACCTTTCACTTCAGTCATCCATGCAATTAGATTGTGCTTACATACATCAACAACTTGTGAAAATAACCCCAAAATAAGAAACTGAAAATAAACACTTTCACCAGTTTTTGTAGTGTATATTATATTTTGCTGTATCTATCAGTGACAGGTCCGTAGGAACGACTTTAAGAGTAGTGGGGCACTGACGGGTAGGGTACAAACTCTATATCATATTTTGGTTACAATGGAAAACATTAATGTGTAACAAAAAAGGCTCACAAGTGGGGTGGTGGAGGGTTACTATATAGCGAATTCGTGATATGTAAAGGTAGTATATTGTTCACCTTTTGTAAAGAGTTCACCTTTTGTACTACTTTCTTCAAATGTGGGGTGTGAACTTGGTTAGTCGGTAAAGAATTCGCCTAGGGTTCTTTGGAGAAGTCATTCACTGACTTCTTAATTTTTTTTAAATTATTATTATTTTTATCCTACCAGTTCCACACGACTTGTATATACAAGGCTGTAGTATGTGCTGTTCTGTCTGAGGGAAAATTCACAGAAAATATCCCTTGTTGCTAAGGCCAAAAAAAAAAAAACCTGTGTTTCCGGTAACCCGATCGACTCCACTTGAAAACTACCGACCCTAAACCTTTTTTCCATAAAAACTGGTAATTTTCTGTCGTTTCCGGTTGTTTACTCTGTACCTTTCGCTCATTTTCGGCCGGTTTTTTTTTTTAGGGTAACCGCTTTCTGTATACAACAACATCAACATGGCTGCAGCTATCTTGTCTTTCAATGTGAAGAAATACCCGCAATAACTAGATATAAGTCACCATGATTACTAAAGGATTCTAAACATGACCATATGTGAAAAGTAAAGCATTAATTATTCTATTTCACACATAATATTAATTTTAAAAACAAATTTTAAAAACCTACCTACCGACCCTATTTTTTTTAGCATGTAATAGGAAACAGGTATATATATCCTAAAATATGTTTGATGCCTAGTAGACCCATACCTACTGATAAAACAAAATGCATGAAGATATCATTAAAGAAACATTCCTTTCCTTTTTTGTATCGTATAGATAGCACATAGATCGATTTTTTAGTGTCTTCCACGCAAGGTTACGTCGCCACGGATAACTGGGTTTCTACAGTCGAACATTATAACCCAGTTATGTCCTATATATGGTGTTATAGATATTCGTGACATGATATTATCTAATGTGGTCTTAGCATAAAATGTTGTTTTAGGAATGTATGTGTACTCATTGAGGGGGTCGACGGGTGGGAAGACAGTTTTAAATGAATGAAAGCTAACATATAAAGTATATTTGATGAAAAGATTTACGCCTATAATAATGAGACCGTGGTCGGTTTAACACAGGAATACAGTTTAAAATTCAACAAAACAGTGTGGCAAGCCTGGGATTGTTGTTTTCAGTGTTAGAGGTGTTACTGCACTCTAGATAGTGTGTATCAGATTTGTTCAGATAGGAGAGGGATCTAGCTAAATTCAGTGTTAGAGGTGTTACTGCACTCTAGATAGCGTGTATCAGATTTGTTCAGATGGGAGAGGGATCTAGTTCACTCGGTAGGGTGCTCGCCTCAGGTGCTTTGGTCGTAAGATCGAACACCCACCGCGGACTAATTTTATTGTCCCAAGCAGTATCCTACAACTGGAATCGCAAATGCCCTGGTATGTATTGTCATGTCTTTGGAAAAGTGGATATAAAAGATCCCTTTCTGCTGATGGGATAACTAGTAGGTTTCCTCTGAGGAAAGTCTCTCAGACAGTTATTTCCTCTGGGTCACAATTTTGCCAGAGTGTTTAATACTGCCAGGCCTTCCTGTTGATTAGATGTTGATAGTCATTCTCATAAAATACTCTTTTATCTCGGCGGTAAATGCATGCAGTTTTATTTCACCCAATGCCGTGTCAAGAGCCTTTATGTTTGAAACATTTATAGGTGCCTAGAAAATTAGCATTTAATCTATGTGTCGTAACATCGCATTCTATTATGTTACGTTAAGGGTGGATTGTTGTACTAGTATTTATATATATGGTGTGTATGATGATTCTAGAGGTTGCATATAGGTTCATGCTTATCTTAACACGGTCTTCTATAAAATTTGAAATGATTAAATGTTGCCATACAAGTGATCCAACTTCAAAAGGAGACACCATACAAAACATACGAACATAAAAGTTGCATAGTGTAACTTACGTGTAATATGTTTTGAATATAAGGTAGACTCCTGCAATTGCAGGATGGTGAAATGACTTAAGACACATCAACATATAAAAATAAAACAATAATAATAAAGAATAAAGATAATAACTCAGTGATTATGAAAAACGTTAGTGATAAAATCAGTATGGATGGCCGTGCCTCATTAATCCGGACAATCGTACTATTTTTAGTTATCTTTATAATAGTTAAGTTTATTGTAAATTATTGCTCCCCACTCCCCCAACCGGCAATAGAGTGTGAACACTGGAAGTAGTTCCTCTGGATTGGCTCGTTGATAAAAACGAACTTGGTAAACTCTAAACGTTCTGGGTTTATGGAACATAATATTTAATTCTAACCCTAGCCAACTGACTGATCGTCGCGATTATTATCACAGATTAGACCTATCTATCTGTTTAATCTTGTTCTTAGCGTTAAAAATAACTGTTTTTGTCAACACGCATCAAGCTAAAACCCGTCACAAGTTAGAGGTTTAGCTATCAGCCGCTGATGTTGACCAACATTGCGTCACCGGTCAATGATTCCAGCTGGTGCTATCCGAACTTTACGTAACACGTGGCTGACGTTGTTGGGGACGTCGTTAAGAAGTGGCTAATACCAGGTGAGATCAAGTACGCCATTGTATGTCTCAGAAATTACGTTTTCTTCTGTACTCAAGTTTACTTATGTAACAAGCCCCTTCAAAGATAAAGCCAATAAAACGATCTGAAACTTACAGTTCTCGTAAAAATCCGTGGCTCTCATAGAGACAGTTTTTGCAGATATTAACATTATAATATATTCGTAGATAGCAGTGGCTCATAGACGACATAGTTCATAACTGTTTCTAGCTCATATAGAACACAATGTTTAGTGTTTATAAACAGTCCTAGTCTCTATCGTAGATATTCATGACTTTTATAGAAGAAATGTTAGGAGATGTTAGATGGGTATTTTTGAAAACAATAGATGTAGAAATTCTGTTGTATTACAAGAACTGTGTTGTGAGATCGTTGCATGTTACAGTTTTAAACTGATATTGAAACTGTGTGGTCGTATAGACCCTCGAGGTTTTGTTTTATCAGTGTAATGGTATGTTTTTATCGTGGAACAAATCACATCGGGTTGAATAACTAAATCTGCTGAATATGTTATCTAAACGTGGAAAAATTACCGATTTCAGCGTAGAATGGTTTAACCCAAAAGTGTTAAAGGTAAGAATATTTCATTTTTACGTACTAAAACATTTAAACTTTCTTTAAAGAATATTACCTGTAACACTCACCATCAACACCAAATGACTGTTGTGATTATTTGGTTTTTGTTGTTGTTTATACAACATTAAGCAAAGAAGAAGAAAAGAATACGAGATTTAACAACATTGCTGAACAGGCACACAAAAGCCGCACTATTATAGACATTTACTTTTATACTCAACCAAAAAAGAAAGTATGCATTTTGAAATAATTTAGTTTCTATGGGTGGTCACAATAATGGTCTATTTGCATAAAACACATGCGCAACTTGTAACATTACTGCAAACACACACACACACACCTCTTCCTAAATGGTGTGATTATCTAATTTCAGAATTTCTGTCATAAATGTCGTCTGGTTTATGAAATAAATGACTATTAATTATATACATACTTTCTTTTTTGGTTCATTATATATCTATATACAAACATGTATATATGTATATATACGCATACATGCATAATATACCTTTGTGTAAAACTGTCGGGAGATCTAATCGATTGACCTCTTTTTGCATGTCTTGCTTGCTTCTGTTAAGGCTTTATACCGATAAATGTATTTTTTTTATTTAATAGTATAATCAAAGTTGGTTGTTGTTTTTTTGTTTTGTTTTTTGTATTCAATGTATTTATTTGCATAATACGTTTTGCACGTATAGAAATTAACCTATGTGGTCTAGGTAGGCCTGTATTTCGGTTACAGGGTTGAGAGGAGGCGATGGGTGAGGAGGGCGAATGGGTGTGCGTAAGGATCTGTACAAAAAATTTAATTATGATTTGGGTTTTTTACGAATTCTTATATATTTGTTATTTGATTGTTTAATCTAATGAACATGAATTCCATAAAACATAAAAAGGACTGAACAAATCAATAAGAACGACGGGTTATATACCAAATTTTGAAAAACAAATTTTAAAAAACAAATTAAAATGTCGGATAAAAACATTCGGATATATCGTACCACTTTTCTTAGTACAATTTGGTTTCATAACTTTTAAGCCTTATTTTTTGTTTGCATCTTGAAACCTCATAATAAATCAGGTTTAATTGCTAATTGGCGAATTTTCGCAGTTGGCTACATTTGTACATGTATATTAAAACAGTAGATGTATAGTATGTCATGTTAGAACTACTACAGCTACATCCTTAATGTGATGTGAAAGAAAACTGATATCCATTTATCAGTTCATGATTGGAGGAAGGTTGAAGGATCAGGTTATATATATATATATATTTTAAACAACAACAAACAAACAACCCAAGTACGATGTAGTCGTTATTCTATGTTAGAAAATCTTTAAATTCTCCAATACCTATACTATAATTAATTGGCATCTTCATCTTCAGTCTGGCACCGTTCGATTTGCTAATCAGATCTTCAGGTAGATCATGATGGCCATCATAAAATGGTCTTCAGGATATTCTATTCATTCATTTGTAACACCATTTTATTTGTGGGATACAATGGGAGAATGGTGGTATCTAATGAAACCCGTGTGTTAGGACAATATAATGACCTTTAATTAAATGTGAACCTATATCAACACCTCTCCTTATTAACTTTAACCGTCCAACACCCGACATCCCAAAATGAAACCCGTGTGTTAGGGCAATATAATGACCTTTAATTAAATGTGAACCTATATCAACACACGTCTCCTTATTAACTTTAACCTTCCAACACCTGACATCCCAAAATGAAACCCGTGTGTTAAGGCAATATAATGACCTTTAATTAAATGTGAACCTATATCAACACCTCTCCTTATTAACTTTAACCGTCCAACACCTGACATCCCAAAATGAACCCACTTTCTTAAGTTCTATAACCACACCTTGTATAAATGAACAAACACAATATAACTAAACATATTTTTAATAAATAAATTATCAAAGTACGCATTATCATTCATGTCAGTTCACGTGGAAAATACAGATCTCGATTACTGGAAATGTTATATTTCTAGGTGAATCCTAAATAATTGTAACGTTATGGCTGTAATGAAATATGGTGACAGCTTGTACGTATTCTAACAAAGCACAAGAATACACTCACCTGTTTTGTGTTATCTGAAATGAATACGATTTAAAGTCAAACATTTGACTTGTTAGTTTGTAAAAAGTAGTTTCTGCTAACCAGTATGATCATAACTAATCACGACTATAAACATCTTTACAAATCCATTGGGTTATTTCCCTTTCTGGACAACGTTTTACAGATATGTGTATATGTTTATGCTATAATATCCCATTCCATCCATTGGTCCACGTGCAGGCTTTAGCTATTTCCCATTCCAAGCAGCTGAACATAACTGGTATATCGAAGGCTGTGGTAGGCCATTGTGCTGTATTTTCTATGATGATGGTGGTGGTGTAGGTGGTGATGATCTTATAGGGATCTTTGTATGCATTTTCCAAAAAATAGGGTCATATGTTACATAGTTTTTTTTTAATGTAGAAACTGTAGGGGGGAACCTAACTGAATAAACTTTCCTAAAATATATTAGTAAATCAATTTCCTGTTGAACTAAATAATATTAACCTACAAATCAATTATCATCCCAACCAAATAATAAAATTTTGCTGACAAAACACCCTTCCTTAACGGACCAATAAATGTTTTTTAACATACTTATTAACTGGAACAATTTTTTTGAAAATCCAGAATATAGACCTAACACCCGCAACGGGCAGGGTTTCGCAAACAGTAATTACCGGTCGCACGTGGACTATATCAAAATCAATTTTCTTTTCGTAACTCTGTTTGACGTCCCAATTAGTGACATTGTTCCGTGGTGATGGGTTTGTCTAGCGTGTCGTGACAACTGGAATTGTGTTTTCCTTGTCTCACAATGCACATGGTCGTGGTGAAAAGTTAGTATTATGTGTAAAGAATGTCTTCGGGGGTGGGCTAGTCAGGTTTGATCTTGACAGTGTCCGACTGAGGGACAGCGTGAAAACACAATCATCAAACACAAACTGAAGTTGTCACTCTCGTTTTGCGGAACATTTTCTGATCTGAGGTGAGGTGAAGTAATTTTTATACGGGTCCACATCCAATTTGGTTCGGACCCGTCTCCCCCGGGTCCAATGTCCTAAGACTAGGGCACCGG
>JAULBS010129615.1:0-13500 GCA_032355785.1 Symmetromphalus regularis
AGATTTATTACATATTTTGGGTCGATTTATTTATAATATTCGTGATAATTTAAAACAATGAAATTTTTTTATGTGATCGATTCTAATTATATACGGATATTTTTGCAAAAACCGAGAATTACCAAACTCGGTGATATTTTTGGAGTGCGATTATTGACGCACCTTGGTCGAAATCAACGGGCGCGGAGGGGCGTGAGCGAGATCGCGCGCCTTAAATGTGAAACCCTGATATATGGATTTGTGTATGTGAGAGTGAGAATATTGTAAAAATTCGTAGTAATATGCTTCTGACTAATATTTATGAGCTAATATCACCACATCAAACAATTCCTGAAGATGAGAAATTAAATTCTGAAGAATTCTTTCTTCATATAATTTACAATTTACTGTTTCTCATTTTTACCAATAATTCATCTACATGTACTGTTTGACATAATATCTGTTTCAGTGCTGTGCAAATTATGGAGCCTGGGGGTCAAATAATGGTGACCTTATGTAAAGGTCAAGGTGGTACCCCTGCAGACTATCCAGTCAGAGCTTGGCATGACAGTTGGCAGGTGGTTTCCATGGCAGCTAATTCTGGACTAATATTGACTGCTGTGTTACCATTCCAAGAGGCAGATTATCCAGAATACAACAGTGTTGGCTTCAGGTTTGATTTTAAATTGCCAATCCATTTTAGTTGTACACACTCGGTGCATAATGTTTGGGTTGAAAAAATTGCCTTAGTCTACTTGTTTGCACACCTAGATCCCATACCAAATCAGTGAGACCGTATTTTATTTCTTTAACCCCCCCACCCCCAAGCACATAAGTAAATATTGGTTATTGGGGGTCACACTGTGGTTACTTCCAACATTTTTCCTAAAATTTTTATACATTTTGTTCCAAACATATATACATGTATACAAATCAATGATATTAAAACATGTTGGTACACTGCTTTTGCTAACTAATTATACAACGGCTTTTATTGTGGTATTGTGAAGGGCGGTATTAAATTATTGTTCTGTGGTGTTGTTAAACAATATTATCAATTCAATTCAAGACATATTATGTTAAATTTGTTATTAAATAACACAGTCATGGGTGACAATCACTTCATGGAAGTGGGGGGAGCTGGGGGGATTCCTGGAAGTGGGAGAGGTATAGAGCCAGGGGCTTCCTGAAAGTGGGGGGGGGGCGGAGCTGGAGTTTGTTAGCGTGGAGGCATGCTGCCCTGATTTGTTTTTGAAATGCCTTTTCTGTTTAAAACCTTCAAACTATAATACTTCGGTATATTTGCACTAAGACCACATGGCTAAGTGTTACTTTGATGTCATAGAAATACTGGAAAAGATTATTATTTAAGCATTTTAATATCAGGTTTTTTAAGCGAAACGTTGGATGGGAGTAAATATATACACATCGCCCCTGTCCAAAAAGTAGGGGGTACGTGTCCCTCCCTCTCCCCCTTCTCCCCAGGGTTTATACTCACCGTGAATGTTTGTAGTACTGATTGAAAACATTGGTGTTATATTTTGCAGGAGTCAAGATAAGGGCTTCAGTACAGAAGGTGCGTTGGTACACGTGTTTGAGACGGCAGGCGTTCCTTTTGTACCCGATTGCCTGGGATCGTCTTCACTGTCATTCCGAGGCAGACAGTTGAAATGTCCCAAGTATATTGAAGACAAGCTCAATGGGTAGGTAGCGTAAGAATTCTGACACATTCTTCAGAGGAAACATGCTGTTGCCACATAGGCTACTCTTTCTGATAAACAGCAAGGGGTCTTATATATTCCTATACACAGGACAGCACATACCACAGCCTTTGATGAACCAGTTGTGGACTGGTTGGAACGGAAAATAGCCCAAAATGCAAATGGGTCTACTGAGGACAACTCCACTAGAGCAGCACATTGATATATATATATATATACACACACACACATATGTATATATTTTTTGTTTTGTTTAATGACACTACTAGAGTACACTGAATTATTAATCATCGGCTATTGGATGTCAAACATTTGGTAATTTTGACACATAGTCATGTGTGAGCCAGCCTCCAACAGATTTTGAACCACTGTCTTCAGCTTGAGTCTGGTGCTCTACTGAACCACAACTCGCTATCCTTGAAGTTTGTGCCGGCAATCAGCAAAGCTAATAAAATACGCTGCAGAAACAATTTTCGGATTTTCGTTCCAGAGATCTGTAATAATCAAAAAGAAGTTTGATTTAATTTTGATACTTCAGAACTAATCGGCTATCCATTTGTTTTTATTGTTTTCAGGAAACTTCTATATACGAGTGGTCATCCACTGTGCACACTGAGGTCAGAACTGGAAAACTGTATTTCTAAAGAAACACCATCTCACATTTGTTTTTATTGTTTTTCAGGAAACTTCTGTATACGAGTGGTCATCCACTGTGCACACTGAGGTCAGAACTAGAGAACTGTATTTCTAAACAAACACCATCTCACATTTGTTTTTATTGTTTTCAGCAAACTTCTGTATACGAGTGGTCATCCACTGTGCACACTGAGGTCAGAGCTAGAGAACTGTATTTCTAAACAAACACCATCTCACATTTGCTTTTATTGTTTTCAGCAAACTTCTGTATACGAGTGGTCATCCACTGTGCACACTGAGGTCAGAACTGGAGAACTGTATTTCTAAACAAACACCATCTCACATTTGTTTTTATTGTTTTTCAGGAAACTTCTATATACGAGTGGTCATCCACTGTGCACACTGAGGTCAGAACTAGAGAACTGTATTTCTAAACAAACACCATCTAACATTTGCTTCCCAGAAGATCTCCCAGTCATCCTGGAAGAAGCAGACGCAGAATGTCAGTTAAAAGGATCATTTCCCAAGCAGCATTTCCCTGATGTCATTTCACCAGAAACTGTTTCACCATATGAACCATACACTTTGAATACAACAGAAAAGAAACCAGATGAAGATTTTTCTGTTGATGAGAGAGACGAGGATTCACAATTTGCTAATGGCGAGATGGACGGTTCTTCAGATAAGAATGCGCAATACCATTTAAGAACGACACTTTTGGAACAGTTGTCTCTTATTATATCGCATGACGATCAACAATTTGTTATAGCGTCTGGTGATGTGTACAACAGGTGCTGTATATCAGAAGATAAGATACCTGTGTCACACGAATTGATGGTCGTTTATCAAAAGAGAACCAACGTCATGGTTGATCCTGTTGAAACTGTTTGCAAATGTTTGGAGACAGCCATCTCTTCCTCAGTGAACATTACACATTCCGAAAACCCATTGGTTTTGACTTTTAAGTCGAGATTGCAGCTTCGGTGTTCTGATCTCGTGGAAATTGTTCTGGACACCAAAAAGGTCAAAGTTGGTCAAGTATGGACAAATGTACGTGGTGCCGAATCACTGACAATTATCTTGCTAAATCTGGATCGGATAGTGCTAGAAGTTCATGCAATCGAGAGTCCTCATCTTATTTGGTCGCAAGATCAAAGATTCATTCAACAATTTTCTTCAAGTTCTTCAAAATTTAAACCTTTCAGTGTTTATAACTTGCACCACGTGCATGATATGAGTTTTTGGGAATCTCCCCATATTGATTTTGACGAGTTATGTTTTAGTGACATCATTCGAGAGATTGCTGGTGACTTGGTAGTGAAGGTTAGATTAATTGAACGCTATCATGATGTCACTAGTGATGAGTGGAGTCGCTGCTATCGGTTGAACTTCATGTCAAACGATCTGGCTCTTTCCTACATAACATCTTGGAAGTTACAAAGTGTGATTCGCCTTGAAACGGCAAAACAACTGGAGATTAGATTAAGATGAGTGTTTAATAGTTTAATCTGCAGGGATTTAGGTTGCATTAATTTGGGCACAACATCGTTATTTGCAGCCAACCTAAACCGAAATAAAAAGAAGCTACAACCAATTAGAAAAGTTTTGTGGCGGTGCAATTTATAACTTGACTTTAAATCATCTGGTGTATGTCTTGATAATGAGTGGAGAGTTCAGAATTCATTAGTGAGATGTATACCAAATCACAATGGCTACTAACTGAACTTAACTGGCTTCATGCCTATATTTAATTTTTGTGCTCGTCGGGGGAATGTCAAATATTAAAAAAAAAATTATAATTATAAAATTTGGAAAAAAAAAGCAACAGTAATTAAATTTTTTACTTTACCTAATCAGACTCACCTATACAATTGTTTTGTAACTGTAATATAAGTATGTTTTGATTGATTTTTTGTTTTAAAAATATAGTGTGTCATGTAAATGTTTATCTGAAGATGCATACTATAATTATGTGTATATTTAAGTTTTGAACAGTATAAATATATATTGTTAAGTGATTTTAAAAAGATTTCAAGATATAGTTCTTTTGGCACATATTTAATTAAGACGAACAAGTGTTTAGGTAGTGTAATTTACATTAATTCAAGATACTGAATGTTTTGCTACATGATATTGTAATATTTGTATGTTTTTGTTTAAAAATATAATTTTTAGATATTAAAATTGATGATTTTGTTTTATTTTTGTAATTTGTCATGTAAAAATTAAGATCATAAATGACGATGGTAACAAAACAATACAGATGCTCAACCTCAAATTAAATCTTTCTCCCACTTTTCATATATGTGTTCCAATGTAGTCTGAATTATCTTACTAAATCTGGATCTGATGGTGCAAGAAGTCCATGTAGTTGAGAGACCTCATCTTATTTGGTTGCAAGATCACAGCAGATTTTCTCAAGTCCTTCAAAATTTAAGCCTTTTTGTATTTATAACTTGCACCACGTGGATGATTTAGTTTTTGGGAATCTCCACATGTTGATTTTGATGAGTTACGTTTTAGTGACATTATTTGGGAGGTTGCTGTTGAGAAGATTAACAAATCGTGACCACAGACGGTAACCATGTAATTCTATGGTAATGAAATGCACACATCATTTCCAAAATGTTCCAACATCTAAAATAAATTTATAATAGAAATCTCATTTAGAGAAACAGAACAAAACAATGCATATTGATATAAATACTCAAAATTTATTTCAAAAACTTACCATATAGGACAAACACATTGAAAATGACTTGGTTCCAATGCTTATCAGTGGTACAATAATTGCTTTTAAAAAACCAATACTTTTTTTCTGACATCTTTCAAGTAAAAAATAACTGCTGATATTTGATCTCAACTGCATATCAATTACATATATATATATGTCCTTTGATCTGTCCTATCATGGTTTCACTGAGGAAGGAAGACAACATGACTAGAAATTAATACAATATTTATATCACTTGTGTTTATTCAAAATAACAGACAATGTCCACCATCTGCCATTTAGATTAATATTCATACTGACCGGAACTGGAGATTGGCATACCAAAAGGGAAAAAAAAAAAGAAGACCCTAAAGATAGATTCCTATTACTCAGCTGTGTATCTTTCATGACAGCCCCATTACCCCACCACACCTCAAAAGGAAGTCTATCCATTGGTGTAGCAATGATTTTGTAATAGAGTGGGGGTGGGCACTAACAGAATTGCAAGAAGGGCAAATATAAAAAGAAGTAAGAAAAAAAGTGTTTGGAGGGGAATTGCTCTTGCGCATCCCTCCAGCTAAGCTACATTTCAAAAAAATAAAAATAAAGAACATGTCCTGATATAAATCCAAGAAATTGTTTTACTATTCAGATTGAAAAAACAAAGATTCATTAAAAAGAAACATTTCTTTAAATATATGATTCAATGCATTCTGTGGAAAAATTATTCCAGATGGAATGTAATTTCATATGAAAAGAATACTAAGTGATTGATCATAAAAGAACATTATTCCCAGAATAAACATTTAGAAATTTTTGTTTTTAAAAGAAACATTTAAATGTATCATGATTTAGTGCTACTTAGCAAACGGAAGAACATTTTTAAAGTTTATGTATTAAAACAAAATTGGTTCAAATATAATCTTTTGAAACATCAATAATTTAAGAAAATTAGCTGTTTAAATGGAATGAATATACTACACTATTGACTACAAAATAACAATGTTAAAAATGTTTTATCAAAACAGTCCAAGGATATTCACATGCACGAAACTCCCATTGTGTTTAGAGGTACCCAATTAAAACATTTAGAATGCATTTCAATATCCTTAGATCACTTTCACCAAAAATAATAAAAACTATACTGAACAGGAAAAGAAATGCAAATGATTGTTCAGATCCAGTTTAAATTTTAATCAAATTAGATGAAAAATTGATAAACTCGTGCTGTGCAAAACAGCTAATGTCAAAATATGGTTAATTTTTATTCAAACATTAAATATGTATTTCTTTTGTTATTCAGTACACATTCCCACACCATTTATAAGTAAATATACCATAAAATCATCTTTGGTTTGTGCTTTACATTATTATAAATACATGTATATGATTGAGAGCAGCAGTTCCACTCACAAACAATAAATAATAACTAATCCAACTGGCCCGACACCGTATTTCTATCACAATTGAAAACTAATACCAATAATGACATTATTAATTTGGAAAAAAATTAGGAATTAAATTTTTATTTGATAAATTAATGAACTCTGTCCCCTATGAATTTTTCACAGCACATATTTCTACTGTAATACCTGTACATGTACTGAATAGTTATAATCAGTTAATGACATCTTCAGTCTGTATCTATTACACAACATTAAACTTTTATTGATTAAGTAAGGTGCCTGTGCCGGGTCTGGCTTCCTAATAGTAAAATTACCATCCACTACTTTCCACCATTTTGGGATTTTTGGCAAGCACTAATATTTTTTTCTTTTAGGATCTCATATTTTCTAAATAATATAAACCTGAAATGATCGAAAAGTTAAATTAATGCAAATGTACCCAAGAACATCTGCAATTAATAACGTTTTTTATAAAAATATTCCCAAATCTCTTAAAAGTATTGGGACCTTCGGTCACTTGCCTGGTACTCAAAATTATCTAGGAACAACCAGAGGCATAGCAAGTGGTGGGCGATAGGGGACAATTGGTGCAAGGATAAAGGGGCACAAAATTCTTCTGGTATAATTAATGTACATGTAGGTGTGCCAAAATTCTTTTTGCCCCTTGACAACAGGTACACTTGTTATGCCACTGGAGACAACCCAGTTTACTGAAAAGCTGTGAATCATAAGACATGCAAATTATACCTTGAAAATAATAAATAAAACAATATCTTTTTGATGGTTATAAACATGTAAAAAACTGGTAAATGGAATGTTCATATTTTGTATTGTACAAAACAGTGTGATAAATCTTCCAACCAATAAACAGCTGACCAGGCGATTTTAAAATAAAATCTTAAAAACTGTTTTGGAAGAGTATTTGAAGTTTCACTGCAAAACGCGGTAAGTGCCAAATAAAAAAAACCCCAGAAAAATCACCACCAAAGAGAAGGCTTGCATCAGTTTTCCAAATTCACGTTGTAATTGTTTACAGAACATGACATATGCCATGTATCAGTGTAGTAGAAAATAAGCTTTCATTCCAATAAATGATAAATGCCGTGCAAAAGCACACAAAAAAGGCCATTTTTCCCAAAATATCAAAAATGAAAATTAACAATTCCCCCCCCCCAGTCCTTTTCACCCATATCATTTGGACTCCCCACTCCCTTTTTAGAAATCCTGCATCCGTGCCAGTAAATGAATGTGCTCTAGTGATGTCATTAAACAAAACAAATCCCAAAAACCAAACACTATGAATAAACAGCTTGAGTTCATTTGCACAAATCTGATGGTATATCTACATTGTTTTACTGTTTTTAAACTCATGTTTACAGTTTCATTCAAGTTTACATTTCATATATTGTGGTACGTAAAGTGTTTGTGTGAAAAACTGTGAATACAAATCTATAATACAGGTGAAATAATACTATTAAGTGAAATGTTAACACTTTGTGGTGCTCAAGTCTCTAACTACATATACACAACAGTGTGTGATTTTAAATAAAATCAAAATATGTTTAAAACCGATTACATTACTCCACATTGCCCTCTTAAAATTATTATTTAAGTTTATATTCTGGGATTTATCCAGGATTTTTTACCAGGGTCCTTTGGCTGAAGGGATTGGGTAAATTAGTGTGATTTTAATCATAATTGGGATGTTTTTTTCACACCACTGAATTTATGCAACTAATATATTTACTAACCAGTTTGGGAATTTATAGTTCAGAAATTTTGAATTTTCAGTGCCATTTGCCTTTGGAAAGGGGCCAATGTTCAATACCATATAAAGCTTGGATAAATTCCTGTTATTATAATATGAATATTTTTATCACCAGTTACATTCTTAATATATTATTATTAAATATACATAGAGAAAAGGGTAAAAATGTACTGTTCTTCCAGTCACTCCTCACATAATTGTCTAAATAATTATACATATTGACATCTTATGATAAAATCATAAATAAATTCATCCTTATAAAACATATCAAATATTACACACATGTATACTGGATATATATTGGTTTATTGTCAAAAAATATTTAAGTAGACTGCAAATTAACAATATAAAATTGATTGCCTTGTGAGACAAACTGACTAAAGAGTAGATTACATACCTTTGTATAAATATCACTGGAATATGACATCAGAAATTCGCAACATAAAGAAATGTGGAATGGCTATTGTGATTCAGTGTAGACTACTTATTCAGGTAACGAAAATAACATATTTTTTTAACAAGTCCAGAAATTTTTTACATTCTGTAGGTCTTGAAATTAATACGATCATGATATTAATGAGAAAAATGCTAGTCAGTGTTACTTGCATTAATAATAAGACACATTTATTTGTTAACAATAGTGCATATATATGATGGATTTTTAAAAACTAAAATTATCATATTTTATTAAAATCCATTAAAACTAACCGAAGACCCAACTCGTGACGTGTATATATTGAAAGTTTGATTAAAGATGTTTACTTAACCACTAGTCTGGAAGCCACCGGCCATGCGTGATGATAGCCATCCATATATTGTTCACTTTTGTTTATGGGCAATTAACCCATAGTCGTTTCCGACACATGTTAGTGTTCTCAACATAGTGAGGTGATCTCAATAACAATGATAGCGGTTTCAGTTTTAGAGAATTGTATTATGAGATGATTTCTGTGAAAACGTGTTGTTAAGGAAGTACTACACCAAAGGGAGACCACTTGCATTAATTACATGTCGCATTTTGGTCTGACCACCATCACTAACATTAATTTAGAGACACGTTAATTTCATGATTTACAGTATCGTCTAGTTGGAAATGTAGATTGTCCTCTGTTTAGTTTGTTAATTTTAATAGGCCCATGAGCACTATTATAAACATGGACTTACTGAACTATATTAATTTCGAACCATGTCTCAGTGTAACTGGGAACTGTATGCGAACAAGAAAATGCTTATGATCCTTTAAATAATGATGACAGCAAATTAGTCCTTGAGGATGTTAATTACACTTCACTACTTACAAAGTACAAGTAGTACATAATCATAAGTACAATGTTGATTACACTTCACTACTTACAAAGTACAAGTAGTACAGAATCATAAGAAAGATGTTGATCACACTTCACTACTTACAAAGTACAAGTAGTACATAATCATAAGAAAGATGTTGATCACACTTCACTACTTACAAAGTACAAGTAGTACATAATCATAAGAACGATGTTGATTACACTTCACTACTTACAAAGTACAAGTAGTACAGAATCATAAGTACGATGTTGATTACACTTCACTACTTACAAAGTACAAGTAGTACAGAATCATAAGAACGATGTTGATTACACTTCACTACTTACAAAGTACAAGTAGTACAGAATCGTAAGTACGATGTTGATTACACTTCACTACTTACTAAGTACAAGTAGTACATAATCATAAGTACGATGTTGATCACACTTCACTACTTACAAAGTACAAGTAGTACAGAATCATAAGTACAATGTTGATTACACTTCACTACTTACGAAGTACAAGTAGTACAGAATCATAAGAACGATTAATTACACTTCACTACTTACAAAAAAACAAGTAGTACATTATCATAAGTAGACACAGAACGTTTCATATTTCTTTATGTTAGCTATTTCTCTATACTATTATTTAGATAAACATTGGTAAAATGTTGGAGACAGGGATGTGTAAATGAAATACCCTGACATAACACTGGAAAAGTGGAGACAGAACGCATGGAATTCTGAAGTTGTCTATATCACAAATATACAAATGTAGAATATAAAATTATGTTAACTAATTATATCTACCATTTAAGTTAAAAAAAAATTATTGCATTGGAAATTGAACATAAATTGTAATATCGTCATACTAATACGATAACGGCCAGTCATTTTTTGGTCAAACTGAGTTTTATACATTATCTCCCTACCATTAACATTAGTGCCTAAGCCATAATCTCATTTTTTAACCAATTAAATGTACTGTTGTACGGTTGTCTATCAGAACTGACTTAGGCACTTTTATCCGAAATGGCAGCCAGGAAATGTTTTTGTTAATGGGAAAAAATGACTTGGGCAGTTATTGTATGAGTCTAATGATATTTAACAAATACAGTTTCTAAAATATTGGTCCATTTAATTGACTGCCATTTTATTCAAGGATACATTGATTTTATCGCAACACAATAAATCCAACTCATCTAAGGCTCACAGATGTCTATCCATTCAACCACACACACACCCAAAAAAAAGTGTTTCTGGTAAAATGACCTACTCTAATTAGAAGACATATGTGCTTATACACAAATTTAGTTTAATTACAACAATTTTTATGTTTACATTATTTACTACCTGCTCACACTCTGAATTAAAGAATGTAGTATCTCTGCTAATTTTATTAGCCTATAAAAATATTTTATAGCTTAAATTACGAAACTCTGAAGAAAAAAACAAAAGAAATGTTTTCTTTGAATGACATGAAAAAATGAACAGCCAAACTTTTCTTTGATGTTGAAATACGTATATCAAAAATTATAATTCAATTCAGAGGACAAAGAAACCTACCTAAGCCCCAGTCAAAACCAAATCATATATTACCAGAAACATTTAAAAAAAAAAAAAAATTGCCTAAAAATATTTAATAATAATTCATAAACAAATATTTCATAATTTGACCTTGCATAGAAATGCAGAGTGAATGTTAGTCGACATAACAAAAAAGTCTGCACTAAATGAACCATACATTCTTGAGGTGGTTACTGTGGAATGGATGACAGCTGGTTTAAATGCAGATTTCTCCAAATCAGTATAACTCGGTTGTTTCTTTAATCTTCCGTGCAAGACAACACGCAAATATAATACCAAAAACCTAAAGAAAAAAACACATAAAATTTTAAAATGCGTTACTTAAAAGAAACAATCCAATAGTTGTATTCTATTTATAACTCCTCTAATGAATATGTATTACTTAAATGAAATGTCATCCAATAGTTTTATCTCATTTATAATTCCTCTAATGAATATTTATTACTTAAATGAAAGGTCATCCAATAATTTTATCTTATTTATAACTCCTCTAATGAATATTTATTACATAAATGAAAAGTCATCTAATTTTATTTTTCTTTTTTGATTAGTATTTTGATCATATTCAGGTGTTTCTATTTGTAGAAAAAACTATTTTTGATCCCCTTTAAAATGCGAGAAACCTATACAGTAGATCAGCCCACTGAAAAGAGAAACCACTTTGAGAAACTCTAATGTAGTTTGATATTCAGACCTACCTACACATAAAAAGTGCTTTCAGGAACCTAGAGACCATAAACATGATTTCTCAGGAAATCTAATATACGGATTCTGTCAGGAATGAATAACACGTGACAGCTGTTACTGCACCCGTGATTTCCAATACTAAAGTCAAGGTGGCAAGTGTTACAGCAAAAAGCTTGAAGTGGGAACACAAAAACGTATGGATCAGCTCGACCAAACAGACGAAACAAACCACAATTGCTTTCACTTAACACTACGCATGCATAATGTCATTCGACCTTCACTCAGGAAGCAGGGCCAGATTTAGACTTTGGGTTCCGGCACTCTTCAGATTCGGGGGGCCCTCAACATAGAAATTAAATTACATGATAAATAAAAAATAAAAAAATAAAATGAATAAATAGGATTAATTTTATAATTATTACATTTTTTTATAAAGAGAGTCAGTCTGAGTGGCCCCTCTGGCAGGGATTATAAAAAAAATGAAAAATAAAAATCTAGGCGACTCAGCCAGCCAGGGGAAAGTTTGACTATATTGCTGGAATACGATAGTTTGGGGTGTCTTGTCTGGAAATATTACGGATTGACCAGAAAGGTAAGCAGGTATGGATATTCTTATACTATTCACAGTAATTTCACCTGTATACAGCAGACACCCAGTCCAATGCCACCAATAACTATAAGATGCCTTTTGATGAACTGTTCAAGTTGTGGAGAACAACCCTGGAAAGAGGAAATACACATTGAAAATAGAGCAATATAATAAAGAAACTACACATATCTGTGGACAAATGTTAGCAACTCAATGGGGGATATTTCACTCTTTCAGATTTTACTTGGAAAATAAAATAAAATAAAATAAAAAATAAAATAAATAAACAAAAAAATAAAATGAAAGAAAGATAAAGAAATAATGAAATAAAGAAAAAGAAAGAAATAAAGAAAGAAAAAGAAAGAAAGAAAAAGAAATAGAGAAAGAAAGAAAAAGAACACGGTACATCCTATTATGGTCCAACAATGATGCCCTTGGGAAGCAGAAGACTATGAGAAACATTGAAGACTGATTAAATTCATTAAGATATGGTTATTTGCGATGAATAACAATTATGAAATTCGACTATTACCTAACTGTTGTCCCCTAACCACGACCAGTGAAGGTGTCGAACTTCACCAAGGCATTGAGACGTTTGCCATTCTGCCCTGTCCCTTTGCCACAATGACCTCTCAATTTCACTTCTAATTAAGACAAATATTGCTGTGCCCTTTTACACTGCTTCCCTCAAAGAAAACTCACATTTCCCATTGTGCTTCTGTGTCCTCAAAATTACATTGATGCCCTCTCAATTCCTAGGATTCCAAGGCAATAATCGCTGTCCCCTCCCAAACAACGAAGTTCAATCCTTCCCAGAGTATATGTTGAAGGGAGAATTACTAAATTCTACTGTCATTCTTGTATCATGGTGTACATGTTGGAGGGAGAATTACCAAATTCTACTGTCATTCTCGTATCATGGTATATATGTTGGAGGGAGAATGACCAAATTCTACTGTCATTCTTGTATCATGGTGTACATGTTGGAGGGAGAATTACCAAATTCTACTGTCATTCTCATATCATGGTATATATGTTGGAGGGAGAATTACCAAATTCTACTGTCATTCTCGTATCATGGTGTATATGATGGAGGGAGAATGACCAAATTCTACTGTCATTCTC
>JAULBS010129637.1:0-13499 GCA_032355785.1 Symmetromphalus regularis
TTCACATAACATTATTCTACAACTGTAGTCAATTCCTCTCCTCTGATTCACATAACATTATTCTACAACTGTACTCATTTCCTCTCCCCTGATTCACATAACATTATTCTACAACTGTAGTCAATTCAACATTATTCTACAACTGTAGTCAATTCCTCTCCTCTGATTAACATAACATTATTCTACAACTGTACTCAATTCCTCTCCCCTGATTCACATAACATTATTCTACAACTGTAGTCAATTCCTCTCCTCTGATTCACATAACATTATTCTACAACTGTACTCAATTCCTCTCCCGATTCACATAACGTTATTCTACAACTGTACTCAATTCCTCTCCACTGATTTACATAACGTTATTCTACAACTGTACTCAATTCCTCTCCCCTGATTCACATAACATTATTATACAACTGTACTCAATTCCTCTCACCTGATTCACATAACATTATTATACAACTGTACTCAATTCCTCTCACCTGATTCACATAACATTATTCTACAACTGTACTCAATTCCTCTCCCCTGATTCACATAACATTATTATACAACTGTACTCAATTCCTCTCCTCTGATTCACATAACATTATTCTACAACTGTACTCAATTCCTCTTCCCCAATTTACATATTAGTCTATAACTTAACTCAATTATGAGCAATAGCCAACATTTCTTTTTTTGTGCTAGGTATCACTAAACAAAATTACTCAATTACTTTCTTCTAATTCACATAATATATTATTAGTCTATAACTTTACTCAATTATCTGCAATAGCGGATGGTTGTTTTTTTGTGCTGGGAGAGGGCGGCGGGGTTGTTAAACAAAATTACTCAATTACTAACCCCTAATTTACATATGAAGTCTATAACTTTCCTCAATTACCCCCCAAAACAGAGGTTTATTTTCTTGTGCTGGGAGGGGTTGTTAAACAAAATTATTCACTTACTCTTCCCCCAATTCATGTAACATTAGTCTTACCGTTACTCAATTACTTCTCCCCCATAACAAAAATCTCAAACACTAATATTTTGTTTCAAGTCATTATATTTTAGGACCTGAATATTAATCTTTGATCAGTAGAGATCTTGCTTTGTACAAGAATGGTGTAAGGTCTGAACATGATGATTAAGTGATTGGCATGTTTCTGATGAGATATTTTCCCTGAGTAACATACTTTATAGAGTACGAGTTTCCAGTGCTTGAGTCCTCAATCTTGCCTTTCTCCATACGATACGGCAGACAGAAACCTGTATCACCCTTCTCCACCTCTTCCTTGAACTGGTGAAAACAGAAAATTTCATCATTCAATTTTTATTCTACCATTATTTTGGAAGATACTGAATTCTGAATGGCTATTTACTTCAAAAATCGGGTTATAAACCTACGTTAAATTACCTCTCAATGTAAAAAGGTCATATAGGAATATGACAGTGTTTACAAACATGACGTCAGCATTCTGGTATTTTCTAAAATGATGCACCAAATGTAAACACACTTGGTCGGTAATGAGCCACTTTACTTTTATTCTATTTTATAACATGTTTGTTTACATCTGTTAAACATTTAAAACTTTGTATTTGAAAACTTCTACTTAAAAGGCTTTTCAGTAGACCCATCTGCAGTTTGGGTTATTTTCCGTTCCAACCAATGGTCCAAAACTGGTTCATCAAAGGCCATGGTATGTGCTGTCCTGTCTTTTGAAAGGTGCATATAAAAGACCCCTTGCTGCTTATCAAAAAGAGTAGCCTATGTGACGATAGCGGGTTTCCTCTAAAACATGTCAGAATGACCATATGATTGACGTCCATTAAACGATGATGAAATAAAAAGAAAACGTGAAACCTACCTCAAAAATGGAATTAGAGTATGTTTATCTGCTAATTATCGTTTCCCCATACCATAGTAGGCCTCATAATATGAGGAAATTAAACGTTATTGCCTCCTAAACACCTGAATGAATTTCTAGAAGAACAATGTTTTCAGTCATTTCATTGCAAATGATCTTAAAATTGTTAAGAGGGGATCAATTTTTTTTATAATCCAACCTGCTTTATTTCAAGTCCAGCCAGAAGTTTTTCTTGTTTAGTATGTCCATCGTTTACTGGAGTTGTCTCACCACAAAACAAAAATACCAACCCTTGAAATTCAGATAATGTTAAGCAGTACTTAATTGCCGTTGCAAAATCCTTTTACCGTCGATGGCAATTTCAAGAAAATTAGCATACAGCATAATATATTTATATTTTTGTGATGGCAGTACAAAGCGGCAGCAAACCAATTTTACAGCAGCTTTTACGATGGCATTGCCAACTGCCACTTTCAAGGTCTGAAATACTGAGGTAAATTTCACACCAATGATTATGAAATATGAGGTAATGAAACCATTTCTTGAATCAACTATGAGAACTATTTTTCAGTTTCAGTTGTTCAAACAGCATTCCTGGAGTCAAACTGTGCAGATCTATTTCTTAGTTTGAGATCTGCACCATGAGAGCTGTAAATAGATATCCTGTAGAATGCTAATTATATTAAGTGTTTTCAATAGTACATCACGAAAATAAGGCCAAACAAAATTAATTGTGAGTTTCTCATGTACCGATGCATAATTTTTTCAGGTGCGCCTTGGTCATTTTATTTTGAAAAATGAATAAAAATCAAAAATCAAAGTAAACAAGGTAAACAGAATCAGGAACACTTCACTGACAGAATACAATATTCCCGTTTTAAATTCAGTGTTTTGTTCACGAATGACGGTCAAAAAAAAACCGCCCTCCCTCCTCAATATATTTTTTTTAGAAAAAACCCATAAAAAAAACCCTCCCTCCCTTATCAGTTAAAAAAAAAAAGTACTTGAGAAACTCACAATTAATTTTGTGTGGCCTAAGTGATGTATGATTTAAAAAACATGAGTTGTAACATAATCCAATAGTATCCAATAAAGGGAAATAAGTAATGCTGTTTTGTAAAGATTTTGAAGAGCTGTTTATGGATGAAAGGTAAATGTCTAAAACATTATAATTAAAAACTGTTATTTAAATTTTTTATATCTGTTTTAGTGGGGTGTACAGATGCTGTTTATGAAAAAACTAACACTTCAAGAGTCCTGTGAGAAATATTTAGGTAACCAACCTGCTGTAAACAGTCTAAGAATGCCACCATTGCTTGGTCAAATCTGAAAATAAAAAGTTTTCATGAATGTTAAGGCCACTCGTTCAGTACACCAAGGCACAAAATAACCGTTTTGTTATTTGCGATGGAAAAAACCTGAACTGTGAGTCAAAATTATCTGTTCAAAGCAAAATGCGAAACACCACTTTTTTGTGTGTTTTCATTGTCTTTATTGAATTGTTCCTTGAGTTCACTACATTACTATAATGCCAATGATTTGATGACACTGCACATTTAGAGTTCAGTAATGTACTCTCACAAAGCTTGCTAGAAGTAGCCCGCGAATTGTTGGAAATTATTGCTACACATTTTACCAAAATTGCTAATAATTTTTTTGACATTGGTTAGCAATTTGCTATTTAAATGAAACATTTTTATTTTGTTCCTTGGTGTTTCTTTATATATTTATTTTCTATGCTTTTTCTATTTTTTCTTTTTAATTATATAATTTTTTATTTTATTATATATTACTCCAGATGATTGACGGTAGCAAATTAGCTTCTTTTTTTCACAAACTATTACTAATCAAATCTGATTTATCGCTAAACATTTGACTAAGCCTATTTTTAGCGTAACTTATATACCCATAACCAGACATATGTCGCAAAACACACTTTCAGAGGACGGCCTAAAAAGTTCACAAAGTTCAATTTTTTGTTTGTTTTAAAATTACATGCATTTTGGGTTGTGCAGGTTTTCTTCTACACAAATCCAACATATTAAGCACTATTTCACTCTCTAAAATAATTTATTTGTGATTTTTCTACAAGCTATTTCTGAAGAATCATGCTTTCAGTTACAGTGTTACTTACACCTCTATAAAAAATTAACGGTTAAAGATATTTGAAATTTGTTTATTGCATTTTGTTTTGCTATTCCTATTCATTTAGATTCATTTAAAACCTTAAATTGTCAGCAGTGACCAATATACCTAAATTATTATTTAGGCATTTTATTTAAATTTTTCTAATCAAAATGTAGGGAGGATAATTATATAGGCATCCCGTCCAAAAAATGGGGGATGAGTCTCCGTGTCCTCACCCCCCATCCCGGGATTTATGTCTATGATGAACATCATAGCTATAAATTAACACAAAATAAATTGTTCTATAGAAATTATAGATGGAGAGATATATTTTTAATTAGGGTTGAGGGCGTGTTACTGGGAATCTTGTTCTTTACGAAAACCTCTCATAGAGGGGGTGACTATGCCATATTGTTAAGCACGTCATACACAGACAACATTTCAACCATAACTTTATGGTTTGGTCATAAAATTTAATACCAGCGTTCAGTCGGGACATGAACGATCTCCGGAATTCATTCTCTAGGATACTGACGTAAAACTATTTCACACAAACATTCAACTGCATATCTAAACAATCTTTATGATGATTTTGAAAAACATATATACTACTCAAAATAAGTTAAGGGTCAAAATTATTTTTGCATATAAATATAAGGAAATGAAGTAAAATTTAAAGTGATGATGAAACAATCTTTATCTAAACAATCTTCATGATGATTTTGAAAAACATATATACTACTCAAAATAAGTTAAGGGTCAAAATTATTTTTGCATATAAATATAAGGCAATGAGGTAAAATTTAAAGTGATGATGAAACAATCTTTATCTAAACAATCTTTATGATGATTTTGAAAAACATATATACTACTCAAAATAAGTTAAGGGTCAAAATAATTTTTGCATGTAAATATAAGGTAATGAGGTAAAATTTAAAGTGATGATGAAAGGAAAATGCTCATCTCTTGTATTGCTAAAATTAGCATGCGTGGAAAGACGCTCGTGCAAAACACGTGCAAATCGTGCATGAGGTGTCACAATTGATGTTTCGAGGCAGTTTGTCATTTTAGTCTGATTAAGTTCTTACTTCAAATCCATGAAAAGGAAATTTGGGTTAACTTAAAAAGTTTTTTAAGATAAGTGTAATAATTGCATGTCCCATAACAGCGTGACGACTGTAGTCAAAAATGACAACACAAAGGGGGAAAATTCTAGCCCTATCTAGCTTAAAACGACAGACATATACATGTACTTACAAAAGTGATTAAAAATTTCCTTTGACCCTTAAATTATTTTGAGTAGTATATATTCGCATGAAATCAGCAATTGTGTCCATTCAAGTTGGTGGGTGTGTTTAGATCTGTTTTGAAATTATAATGATCATAAAATTTAATCAATTTTTGATGTAATTGTTTGATACGATCTGTAATATATTGCTGTAATGTGATTGAAAAAAAAGAACATTAAACTGGGCTGAAATTAAAACCCATTGGTAAATTGATACACTGTTTATGCGTATTATAATTAAATATTCTATATCTATTTCACGTAGTAACAGAACGCTTAACCCTTGCAGTGTCATGATCGTGCGTATTAAAACTGTAACACCATGTTTAATTGTGTCATTCTGACATATAAAGAGTTAAATATAAATTCTTGATTGTTATCTTTTGGTAAATTTTAAATTAACCGCTTTTGTCTACAATTGTTTGTATCTGAACACCTTCAATTTTGAATGAAGTTTATGATATTTTAGAATCTGTAGTTTCCAAAGTTTCTTTTATTAAAGTAACAATGTTACAAACATTCGATATGTGCACCATTAGTAACTGAGTATTAATAACAGACAGAAGTTGTACAGGTAATTCACGGACACCTTGTATATTCAGAACCTTTATATTAAAGTAACAATGTTACATTCGATATGTACACCATTAGTAACTGACTATTAATAACAGACAGAATTTGTACAGGTAATTCTCAGAAACCCTGTATATTTTAAAATTATTAAACAAAATAGGACATGTATATGCATAAGGAAGCCCAATTATGTTGGTTAATAATATTGCTATTTGTTTTATGTATATAAAATAAAAATAATTCTATATACAAAATATTTATCCACTAGCTGTCGATAAAATGTCGATTATTGGCACAATGTTATGATTTATAAAATAGAAACAAAATCAAGACATAATTCTTTAAATAAATAGGCACAGTTACGTTTATATATTCCAATTTATTAAGTAATTAGGTGTATTTCTAAGTAATATTATTGGATCTGCATCTGTTATGTACAAACAATAATGTTACTTAGAAATACATGAAACTATTTAATAAATTGGAATATTTAAAGCGGGAGTGAACAAGATTAATTATATAAAACTAGTTTTAGAGATTGGCAGTCCTCCTATAGATAGTCAAGAAAGGATGAAGTTGTCTTGTGTCGTTTCCGTATTGGACAACCAGTGCATAAAATATTTTGTAGTTTGATTGAAAACATTTATTTTTACATACCAAACAAATAGCAATATATATGAAGCAGTCAGTTTCCATAGATTTTTTTTTGTATACTGGGTATATTAAATCTATCATATTAAATTAAGATAATGTTAAACTTAGATGTCCGTGTTATATGTTTGTATCTATTAAGTAAATCAATAAATGCGACCATATATTATTTTTAATAAACTATATATAAAGCAGTCTGTTTACGTAGTTTTGGTACACTGATTATATTAAATCTATCATGTTAAATTAAGATAATGTTAAATTTAGATGTCCGTGTTATATGTTTGTATCTATTAAGTAAATCAATAAATGGGACAATACACTATTTTTTAATAAACTATATATAAATTAGTCTGTTTATATAGAGTTTTAGGTATACTGAGTATATAAAATCTATCATGTCTTTTTAAGATAATGTTAAACTTAGCTGTCCGTGTTATATGTTTGTATCTATTAAGTAAATCAATAAATGGGACAATACACTATTTTTTAATAAACAATATATGAATTAGTCTGTTTATATAGAATTTTAGGTATGCTGGGTATATTAAATCTATCATATTATTAATTTAAGATAATGTTAAACTTAGATGTCCATGTTATATGTTTGTATCTATTAAGAAAATCAATAAATTGGACAAAACACCATTTTTTAATAAACTATATACGAATTAGTCTGTTTACATAGAATTTTAGGTATACTGAGTATATTAAATCTATCATGTTATTAATTTAAGATAATGTTAAACTTAGATGTCCGTGTTATATGTTTGTATCTATTAAGTAAATCAATAAATGTGATATTACACTATTTTTAATAAAGTATATATGATTTAGTCTGTTTACATAGAGTTTTGGGTATACTGAATATTTTAAATCTATCATATCATTAAATTAAGTTAATGGTAAACTTAGATACCCGTGCTTTTATATATGACTATATCTATTAAATAAACAAATGAACTGTATAGGAAGCAGTATTTTTATATAGTGTTTTGGTATACTGGCTATATTAAATCTATCATATTATTAAATTAAAATAATGTTAATCTTAGATGTTATATTTCTAGATATGTAGTGCCGTGACTTATTTCTATGTTTATCACATTTCGGTCAATCCTCGCTTTAAAAGATCAAACTGATGTACATAAAATAACACATTACGGGGTTTGTTACAGGTAAACTCCACTGACAGTATTCGCAGTGAGGTGGCGTGACCCTTTTAAGAATAAAAATAGGAGTTAAATAAATATCTCCGATACGGGAACGATACAAGATAACTTCATCCCTTCGTGATAATTATAAGACACAGTTTTAACGTAAATAGTTTAATTTTTAAAATTAAGAAAAAAAGGTATTTTTATAAACGGTTAAATAATCCTATTTCATTAACGTTTCAAAGAAAAGAAGCTGTTTATAAAACAGTTTAATAAAAAATTAAATTTATATAAAAATCCAGTTTGAGATCATTTAAATAAAATTATAGAAAATATTTCAATGTTGGCCTCTGAAATCGTTGACGAAGCATTTTAAAATTCTACAGTTAAAGATATTTTCTTATACGTTTGTCTAATTGCAAATTATTTAAGGAATTAGGGGTACAATTGGTTTTTTGTTTGTTTTTTGTTTCTCATTTTAAAGGCATTTTCAAGAAAATACTATTTAAATTATGTATGGAACCCTAAATATGTAAGAATCCGTTTCTGCTCATTTCGTCTCGGAAAAACAAAGGGAGGGGGATTAAACCCTCTAAAACCACCTATGTATCCCTTACTGTATTTTGTTCCATAATCATATTTTATAATTATTAAACGTTGTTTGTTTGGTTAGTACAGCATATAAATATTTAAAAAATTCTTCTAAAGTAATCCATAAAAATATTTTGTTCCTGTCTCTATATCAATGTAATGATCGTTAGTAACTACATTTCATTACTGTTGTTTTCTGTTTATTAACATAGTTATTCTCTGTGAAAATAAAATTAACGACAAATATTTTTGTTATTTTATAAAACTCAGATATTCCCCAAAAATTGTTTCAAGCGAATAAATGTGATTTAATAACATAATATCATTATAAACTTTCTGTACTGTTCTCTCAAAAATAATTATAAAAATAAATCACAATAAATTTAATACAAACATAATATCATTATAAACTTTCTGTACTGTCCTCGCAAAACTATTATAAAAATAAATCACAATAAATTTAATACAAACAAAATATCAATTTACGCTTTGTATAAGATAGGCGTCCATAATTAAGAAAATATTTATAAAATTATAATAATTGATTTTGCGAAACATATTTGATCACATCACAGGATAACTGCACTTACTAGTTAAAACTTGAGGTTTTAATATTGATCCAAGTTTAATAGTTATAAGTTATATTCACTTCAGTGATAATTTAACACCTAATATCCCCATATGAATAATATGCAATAAACCTTGTTACATTAATAATTAAATTAAAATAATATTTATAGCACAATTAAGTGAATTATGTTGAAATATTAATAGTGTTTTTGTTCTGTGAAATAGATTATTTTAATTCAAACGTATATTTTTGTTTTCTTCATGTACTTATAGTCATGAAACAAGGTATTAATAGTGTTAATGTTTTATGAAATAAAATGTTTTATCTCAAATGTATATTTTTGATTTCTTCATGTAATTATAGTCATAAAACTAAACATTAATAGTTATTGTTCTATGAAACAAATTGTTTTATTTCTTCATATTAGTTATTAACAGAAAACAAGATATTTTTAATGGCATGGCTTATTTTAAAACTATGTTCATGTTTGTTCATATTTTATATTGTATAAATGTAACACTTCACTGTCGTCTATGATGTATGTATTATGAAGAAGGCTTAGTAAGTTGGAAAACTTGTGCCTAATCCATTTGTTTTTAAAAACAATAAAATATGTTTCAATCAATTTCAAAACTATTTTTAAAAATATATATCTTTTAAATTTTGAATAGCATATTAATGGTTATTAATTAACTCACGTTCGTTTCTGAGAAATACATTTCTTTTATAAACAGAGTTTTTAATGGTTAAATAATGGTTAATCTGGATTTAAATATAAGTCTTTCATTTTGTTAACATGGTTAATTAAAAAAAGAATTAAACTGTAATAATCATTTCTAGAGGTTAAATAAAGTGTTGGTATCTTATTACATTAAATGAATGAGTATTGTAGATTCATATCTATCTATACGTATACGCGTTGATGTGGTTGATTTCAAAACGAACTTACTTACACATACATATTCATTGATTTATCAGTTTTAAAACTAACTTTCTAGACAAATGAATATATTTTTAATAAATATGTCTACTAAGATTTGTCACTACTTTACCTGAATGGGCCTTGGAGGTATAGCGGTCCGTCCATCCGTTTATCTGTTATGTCCACTAGATGTGTTAATAGTGGCATGCAACTTGCGTTCGTGTGTCACTGCCCTGTTCAGAAACATCAAATGACATAGCAATAAGGGGGCAGCGGCTCGGAGTGACCACTCTTTTGCTTGTAAGAGCACAAATAGTCCCGTGGAACGCTTCCGTGTCGCCATTAAAAACAGCATGAGAGAAACAATGTCGTGGATCAGCCAATTGTGACGGAGACCAATGTCACGTGATTGAAGCAAAGCCATAATTTTGTAACTGACCCGTGACAGAGGAGGGGCTTCGGCATAAAATGTGTCTGTCAAATAAATTGACTTCCATAAGAGCAGTTGTCACAGATTAGTAAGTTTAAAATGTCAATGAAAATCTTCAGTCGTACGAATATGAAGTGTTTGGTGAGGAACAGACTAAAATGGTCTTTTTGTTTGTTTTTATTTGTGTTAACGAAACGACTATTGAACATTGATTTTGTTAATCATCGGCTTTTGGATGTTAAACATTTGGTTATTTTGACAAGTGTGAGCCAGCCTTTAAAGGGTTTTGAACCACTGTCATCAGCTTGAGCGTCCGACGTCTTACCGCTGGAACATCGAGGCTCTCTCAACAAGGGTAAACACTTCCTGTCAGAGAAACAACACTTTACACGTTTTCATTTTATTGCAATTTTACAAAATAAAATCTAATGAATCGGCTTTTTCTTCTTTTTTCATCTTCTTTTTCTTCTTTATCATTATCCGACAGTGTTCATTATTCATTATTATTATTTTTTTATTTCGTTGGAAAGCGCTTATTTTAATTAATTAAAATAAAACCTTATTCAGGGACGTTGGAACGAAATTCATATTTGGTGGAACATCAGTATTTGCAGGTGAATAATTCAAAATGAATAAGGAAAATATGTATGGGAATTATTTGGGTCTGGAGGCCCTGCAACCTCTCCCGCCCCCACCCCCCACCAGCTTTCAACGCCCTTGCTTATTGCTAGATATTCAAAACAAATAAATATACTAAAACGTTGCCTCCTGCGGGCCTCTTTAATAAAATTTGTCACAACATTAACATAATATAAAAATTATTATATTTTAATACGCGCCAATCAGATGCAATGTACGTATTATATATTTAAATACAAATGTCAAAGATTTCTGAAAATTAAATATTCATGCTAATTCCCTTTAATTACTTTTTAAAATTATTTCAGTGTATTTTCACAAGGGTAATGCAAACACTTAAAGGTAATTAAATATTTACATTTTATTAATTTATTACCTTATTATTATTATTATTAGTACCGTCCCACAGACAGGACAGTACATACCACGACCTTTGATGAACCAGTTGTGAACCACTGGTTGGAACGGAAAATAGACCAAACTGCAAATGGGTCCACTGAGAAGGATTTTTTCGACTATTATTATTATTATTACTTAGGTGTGCAACGATACGTCCAAAACCGTATTGCGATATATTGCGATACAGCAAACCCATATTGCAATACATACCGTAGTAGAGTTTGATTGATTACAAAGATGTGATAAAGTCATATTTTGATAATATCATACTAATAATTAAATATATATGTACCAATTTCTGATGAAAAAAGAGAATATATACATACAGTAGATTTATATGTTTTATTTAAGTTTAACTTTTATTTCTATAACTTACTGTCAAAGTCATAGGTTTTATAAGAATAGATGGATACTCACTCATTAGGTAGATATATTGCGATACAAGAAACCATATCGCGATATGTATTGAGGTCAGCAATATCGGTATATCGTTGCATCCCTACTACTACAACCACCACTACTACTACTACTACTACTACTACTACTACAACCACTACTACTACTACGACTACTACTACTACTACTACTACTACTACTACTACTACTACTACTACTACTATTATTATTTACTGTTGTTTTAATATTTGTCATTTTGTATTTTGGGAAATTAACGATACCCCCATTGTGACATGTTTCTCTAACACTTCGTATCACCACTATTTTTAGAGTGGTTCATCAGTGTATTCTTCCATAACGTTTATGAAATGTACATTAGACGCAGAGAGATGCATTTCAATCACTGCTGATAGTTTTCATATGGTCATTCAGTTGAATACTTGATGAGAAAACAAAGAATCTACAAGCGACAAAACTGCCTTTTTTGTCAAAATATGTGAAAGTATTTTTTTAAAATGGCCTTGAAATCGTCATAAATAGTTAAATAAAATAAAACATAATAATAATAACAACAATAATAATAATTATTATAATAGCATAATAATACAACTATACAATAATAATAATAACAATAGTAACAATAATAATAATAATAATAATATAATAATATAATAACAATAATAATAATAACAATAGTAACAATAATAATAATAATAATAAAATAATAATAATAATAACAATAACAATAACAATAATCATTTGTTAGTAGTTAAATGTTCTAACTAAAGAGACATATTTATTCATATTGTAATGTCTGATTGCTTGTGTTTGGTTTCCAAAATTATTATCATATCAAACAAATATGGCGATAATAGTACGACAATAGTAAACTGTATTTAATTAAATAGACGTGTATATAATTAATTAATTATATAAAAAAAATTAATCTAAAAAAAACAACCTAATTGATCATTATTAATATTATGTGGTGCACAAGGAGAGATTGAAATCAAATGTCTGTCTGTCTGTGTATCTGTCTATCATTCTTTATGATGTTTTCAGAAACGAAACGAAAAAAGAAAAAAAAAGAGATAGAATATGAACGTTAGTGCATTTCGACATAAGGAATGAGTTTGGAGTATCTTTTATTCCAGTAGCGGATCCAGAGATACGGATCCCCCCCCCCCCTTTCCACGTATTTGTTTTATTTTAAAAATATATTTTGCGAATGGAAGGAAAGGAAAATTAACAATTTTTCCCCATTTCTATTCACTCATCACATTTGGACCCTACTTTCTGACGTCCTGCATCCGCGCCTGTATTCCCTTATCGAAAGCGAACTGAATTATACAGATATCAAACGAATTTCACAAATTGTCTATATTTGGCTTGCTTGCATAATAATAAATATTAAAATAATGTAAATATCTTAAAAGTATCAAACTATTTCTTGAAAAAAACTGTACTTAGAAATATAACTATCTAGGCTATATGTGTACTTACATTTTTAGAAACATGAAAACGATGCATTTGCTAAAACCATCTATTTTTGGTATTGCGATTTGCTCTCATATGTATCAAATAGATGTCTAACTGGGAAATAAAGTAAGTTGATAAGTAAAATAGCTATTTAGAAAAATATCATTTTATTGTGTATATTTCGTGTTATACTGCCATTAATTAATAGTAATACGTTGTTTGAGTTTAATTTAGAGTATACTCTTTTATATATATAATATTTTTCAACATAAATAGTTTTTAGGAGGACTGCCACAATGTACAATTATGAGCGTGGCCCTTTAAAAAATAATACCCATTTTTTAATATATAATTATATAAAAGGTTGTGATAGTAATCAAAATAATAATATATATATATATATATATATACACATATATACACATA
>JAULBS010129648.1:0-13498 GCA_032355785.1 Symmetromphalus regularis
CAGGATGTTGTTCTTAGCATTACCTAAACTGCGCATGTCAAGTTATGACGAATTTGGCGATAAATACAAGTTAAAAAAAACACAATGGGATATCCCGTTGAAGTCTTAACAGAGGTTTTTTTTATAGCGGGATATCCCATTGAAAAGTCGCAAAGGCTTAAATGCATTTACTGTGAGGAAGAAAGAGCAACCTTTCTAACAGAATTATATTAAACAAATTTTAAAAATAAAACACAAAATGTAACAAAACAGATAATTTGTGTTTGGTTTATCACTGTTTATTAATATCACAGATGTCATGGTAGATCCAGTTTAATGGATTTGAATGGGTTTAATGGAAACATTGAAAAAATAATAATAATTCTTTTTAATTTTAAATTTTAAAAATTAATGTAATGAAGGGAATGTTTCATTTGTGATACTACATGTATCTATAGTAAAACAGAATGTCACATGAAAATGTGCAAGTATATTTTGATTTTATAAGATACCTTTTTGAATATATCACTCATTTTAATAATTAATTTAATATAAAAAAGTTAATACATTTTGAACATCAGCCTTTTTCACTGACAAAATACATTTAACTACATTAAGACAATCTGTATTTTCATACATTAAATTTGTTTCAAACAGAATACAAACAACAAAAGAGAAAATATATCCTATAATAAACCTCCTTGTTATAACTCAAACCCTTTCCAACAAACATAAATTGTGGTAGATAACAAAACAAGGTCTGCAGGTCTGAATATAAACCTAGAAAGTAAAGTGGACCTTGAACTGTTTCAAAAACCACATATTTTTTTATGTACTGGTAAAGTGACTGAAATCACAAACCAGCCTCACATTGCCAGTGACTACATTCCTGCAGTCAAGTGAAACATTTCACCAGATGTTAATCAGTGCATGTAAATATCTTATACAATTAGTGCTTTTTCACAAAAGAACCAGCCAGTGACAGCCTATGATAAAGACCATTTTAGCAGGGGAAAATACAATCAGGGAACATTTTGTTTTAAACATTCTCATTAGTGACAATTGTTAATCAATGTATTTTGCTATTTTTATGTATTAGAACTGAACATAGATTAAAAAAATCTGCATAACAATTAGTAATGTGATACTGAATAAATATTTTGTTCGCTGACAACCAATTAACTGGGAAAAGCAATGTAGTAACTGGAAAAGCAGAAGTAGTTCCAAGTGGCTATTTAGGGGTTTAAACCTTTCTTCAGTCATAAATTTATATTTTCCCTTTACAATTTTGTTGTATGTCACTATGAACCACATTTTCTAATTTAAAAAAATAAATCTCCTGTCTTTGGAAATTGACAATCTCTAATTCAGAAAGAGACTGTATTTTCAATGTTATTGTAAATCATGAAATTGGGCTATTGTAATCAGGGTTCGCAAGTAAATATTTTTATTAATGCTTCCTCATTTAAAAAACCACTGATTGAGTTCAATATGTCAATTATTGTCTATGTACTTACAGTTAGTAGGCATGACTTTTCGCATTTTAGAAATGTATATATAATCATGGCATGAAAAAATTAGCTAATCCCCCTGTTATTCTGCTCAAAGGCTGATATAAATTTACAAAAACTACATAGAGAGGCTTTTACATTTCCAGCTAAACCATAGTTAAACTCATTCTGAAGCAAGTTCGAAAATATGCTCGTTTTAACCCAGATAATTACTGTTAGGCTTTGGACTACCTAATGGATTTCAAAAGTAAATGTTATCTTTTTTCATCGCACTAAATACAAACATGGTAAACATGGTGGTTGTTTTTCCTCTACCAAATGGACCCGGTGCAGTTGATAATGCCAACGCCTGATAAATATAAGTTGAAATAGGTCACAGTATCTAAATGAGACCTCAACTGGTGTGACCTAGTCTTGTTTTTCATGAACAGGTATCAACACTAATGTAACTTTCCTCATCAACAAAAACAGTACACTTTCTATATCATATTATAACAAGCTTCGTGTATGCAATCTATAACAGCAAAGCCTGATGAACCTCACAGATACAAGTCAGAATGTCTAAACAAAATCTCTATTGGCACAACAACCTTGGCAGCACTACATGAATAGCAACAAGACAACATGCAGTTCTTAGATTAAGCTGATAATAATATTAATGGCCATGACTGCATAAACTATTTATTTTGCTAACAGACAAATATACATGTCTAAAGCAAACAAAATCAATTCTTAAAGAACTGAATTTAATTTAGAAATGTATTTTCAATGAACTGACAATGGGTCAATACCTATCTCTCAAAGGTTACTAACCTGACTGTTTACTAGCCTGACAACAAAAAAGGTTATCGGTTGCTTGGAAATAACAACCTTTATTGTTCACCCTTCAAACTTTGGATCTCATCAACCTCAATAAGGAAAATAAATAATAGTTGTCATACAGTTTTCACATCATTAGTAAAATAAAGTAAAGTTTGTTTTATTTAACGATATCTCTAAAGCACATTGATTTTTATCTTATCATCGGCTATTGGATGTCAATCATATGATCATTCTGATATATTTATTTTCGAGGAAACCTGCTGTCGCCATATAGGCTACAATTTCCGATAAACAGCAAGCAGCAATGGGTCTTTTATATGTGCCGTCCCATAGACAGGACAGCACATACCACACCATTTGATGAACCTGTTGTGGACCAATGGTTGGAACGGACATCATTAGTAATACACTAAGAGAATTTGATGCAATTGCCTTCTGTGTTTACCAAAAGAGCTAAAACAAAATTCTTATTAGCTGAGAACAAGCATACAATACTGTTTTCAACAAATATTATTTAAATTTAGACACTAAACAAAACAAGTAGTATCACACTCACATGTGAATCTGGGTGGGTGGGGGATGCAGTGGGTCACTTGTTTTTCATTTTTTTAAATATTAGTACTACTAATATCGAATAGTACTATATACATGTACGTTGTCCAGATGGCACAACTGATATAAATGACCTATATAGCTACCTTTAAACAGTTAACTTAGAAAATACAAAGAGGTAGATGTAAAAAACATTTTTTAATATTCCAGACAAAAAAATGGGTGTCGTAAATGTCCCTGCTGGCATTATGCACTTCACGTAACTGCATGCAAACCATGCAAGATCAGCTTGTGAATCATCAAGCATGACAAGTGATCCCAGGCAACAAAACTTAATGTGGATCACCCCTTTTAAGCTGATTCCTGACAAACATTTACACAAAGAGGCCAAACAGCCTATTTCAATAATTCATTTAATTTAAAAACATTACTGGGACAGAATAACACCCAAAATATAAGGTCAAATTCAATGTGTGATGCACAGGAAATGAGCATCAAAGAAACATGGGATAACCTAGGAACAAAGAGAAAAGCACACATTTAGATGTAGGTTTTTTTGTGTAAAACTAAAATGTTAGTTAACAGAATACTACTCTTGTGTGTTACATGACCTATTACAGCGGCATCTGCATTTTACAGTCACCCGGTTACTCCTGGCAAGTAAAAATAATGTTGGGTCACCTAAATTTTGTGTAAATAGCATTATGTCGGAATGTCCAAATTTTAATGTTTGTAAAATGACAAGAAACTTAGATTTTGTAACATTTCAATTGACTGGTTTTCCAGAATGTATAGGCAGCTAAACCTAAAGGTGTCTTCAGGGAAATTATGCTGACCACCAGTCTATTAAAATAAAAAGCATTTGGAATACTTCACCCAATTTTGTTTACTGGCATGTAGACGTGTATATATATACATAATAAGGTAAAGTGTTCTGAATGTAGTTACAATGTGGCATAACTCAGTATGTTGGTGTATTTATGAATAAACTGAAGTGAATTAAATTCTGTCTAAAATTTACATCATTTTATCCATATAGCCATACATGTGACATCACTGGAGACTATTTTTTCAAGAATCAAAAGCTGTAAATAATGTAATTTTTTTTTTTTTTCATTAAGGACAGATTCAAACTGATTATGGACTGAATATGTATAGTACAAATAAGTATAATACTTTAGCCTACATATCTGCATCATTTAAAGAATATGATGTAATATAAGTTATAAACTTGACAGATAGGCTAGTCAAATTATGGTTCAACTCAAAACAAATTGCAACAGAAATTATTCCACTGCTATTCCTTCTGGGTAAACCACCTAAACAACATATCAAAAATCTAATATTGTGAAAAATCGGGAAATTGGTGAAATATGCTAATTTATGTTAATTAGGTGGCCCGACCTGCCAAAATCAGAAAACCACCCTATTTTGGAAATAATTATACAATTCTAGCATCGAAGGTGTCTATTGCTATGTTTTGTGGATCAGGGAATTCAATTATGCTATTCATGGCTTGATCAGATATGATGCAACATGGGAAATATGCAAATTAGGTGTCACGCCTTGCCAAAATCATAGAATCACCCTATAGTAGATCCAATATACTCCATGACCCCCAAAAAATTGCAAGAATTATTTTTTGGCATACAACAAAAACTGTTGAATACTAAATCATGGACTATGCATTCAGCTTGTGATGTATTTCTCACCAACGTGCACTTCATGGTACATCCTTAACTACACAAACAACATGTGGCATTATTTATTGGTTGTATGACAATCTGATAAAAATAATAGTGATAACACAGGTTCCTATGTACAGTATAAGTGTCACAGTTTTCTATAAAATTACACAGGCAAGTTAAAATGTCGACATGACCAGCCCAGGCCTGTGGAATTATAATTTTTTATTAATAGCCAGCCGGGCTAGTAAATAAAAAAATCCAGTAGCCCACAGCTATTATCACTAGCCCAAGATTTTATTAAAATCTTATGGCTACTTTCATTTGTCATGTATAAAACAAACCAATCGTCAGCAGTTTTACTTTGCAAGTAAAACAAAAAAGGGGAAAATAACAATAACTGTAATTAGAAAACAATAAAATGTTCTATGTTTGAAACTGCAAATTATGATTTATCACACAATGTTCAAGTTTCTTAATGACATGCACATAGCAAAAAAAACAAAAATATGAAGATGCGGCACCTGAGAATCTGGTATAAATAACATAGAGAAAGAGGGGATTTCCAAACTTGGCCTCATTTTTGCAATGTTAGCAAAGGTAAAATGGCAACGACTTTGCATCACAGATGATAAGACACACCGCAATAAACAAAACGTTTTATGAAGTTGGTAGTTATCATCACAGAACTAAAAAATCATGAGTCGCCCAATGGGCAAGTGGAATTTGATTTTGATTCACCCGGCAGGATTTTTCACCATTTTGGGCGAGCAGGCAAATGTAATTCTGCAGCACTGCTAGCCTAAATAGAAAGTCTACAAATAGCCCAAGTGCACACACTGTTATACAGGCAATGATTTCCTATGATAATTTATATGACTATGACAAACATTACCTGAACTTGGGTGACAAGAAAAAATTATTAGAAGAAGTGTATTTTACTTAAACACTTTTTTCGTACAGATCATCACCTTGTGAGGACTGAAAATGCATTGGTATACAAAAATGACAAAGTACAACAATTCAAATGCTTACTGGAAATCTTGATCACTTGATCTGAACCCCATTATTATTTGTGAAATAAGGTTGGTTGATATGGATTGCCAACCTGAGATGCAGATATTACCAGACACTTGAGCATGAGTAGGCTGTCATTCTGTGGCATGTTATTGAGATTTTGATCAATTTCATTAACCGATATTAGACCAAGTTGGAGCCAATAATGCTAATGACTTCTGTTCACTATGAACTTTGAATTTTGAAAGCAACTTTACTATCTATTTTACTTCATTAACCAATGCTATAAAAGGTATAATTTGTTAATGAGTATATATATATGGGGGTTTCTGTGGGTTTTTTTTTTTTTCTGGCATGGGGGTGGTTGTTTTTATTTTAGGGAGTGGGATGTAGCTGAAACAGTAGCATGTCCGCCTGTGATGTGAAGCGGTCAGTTGTCAGATAGATCTTTTTCAGTGGACCCATTTGCAGTTTGGGCTATTTTTCAATCCAACCAGTAGTCTATAACTGTTTTATCAAAGGCCATGGTATGTGGTATCCTGTATGTTAGACCATTGCTGCTTATTGGAAAGAACAGTCTATGTAGTGGCAGCAGATTTCCAATAGCCGATGATAAGATAAAAATCAATGTGCTTTAGAGGTGTCATTAAATAAAACAAACTTTTTTCTTAATGATTTTTTCTACTCGAATCTGGGATTTTGACAAATACATATTTTTTTAAATGTCGCTCATTGTGTAGCTCACAGCTCATTTTTTGCTCTAATAAATAAAAAGTAAAATATCAAAAAGGAAATGGTCTGTGGATTAGTAAAATATAAAATCCTACCTTTTTCGATAGCTTGTTTGATTCTAATGTAGGCAATAGCAAGTCGAATGATAGAGCCCTTATCCAACTTATCCACTGTCTCCCTACTGAGTGGCAGCACTTCTGACAGTCGATCCATTTCAATAGCTTCATTATCCCTTCGCTTTTGTGCTGCCTCCTTTGCCTTCATTCCTCTGTAAATACAAAAGGTACATCATTTATAAATATATTTACTTGTATACAATATCAATGACAAATGTATTAAATCAATCAACATTCAGTTACCCACAGGAAAGGAATCATTTAATATTTGTGATACATGGTCTACAGAAAAAATCCAGCTGCAATCACAAGCTACTCTTTTCAATTAGCAGGAAGGTGTCTTTTACATGAACTTTCCCATAGATTAATATCAGTTTTAGTCTACTGAATGAAAAATAGCTAAACTGAACAGTTTTCACAAACCTTGCTAGGTCAAAATGATATCAATGTGAGAAAAACAATTCATAAACAATGTTATGTTTCATGCACTTCCATCCCACCCTTGTCACATACACAAAAACACATCCACAAAAATATATAATCAATAAATAGATATGATCACATGCTGAAATATATATAATCTTCTAACACAACATTCCATTAATTTAGTATTATGCAAAACCTATTTCTTAATATCATAACTACAGTGACCTCCAACAGCTGATGTTTACTTTCATGATGGTGATCATAAATAAATAGAGAACTACATGCATCCATTTTGTTATTTTTGTACCATATTATTCTATCATTAATGGTTACAAATGAACCAAAATTAAATGACAGTAACAAATTTCAATAAATTTAAAACAAACACAAAAAAAACCTTTAAAAAATAAACTTAAGATATAATTGTACACAAATATATATATATGCAAGAAACAATATAATGGAGAACTTAAAACATCTTTAGCCTCTATTTTGCAATTAGCCTGTTTAGCCATACAGTAGCATGAACAACCATCATGGTTTATTGACATTTCATGTTTACATAGTGCTTAGAAACCATTAACACAACTTCACATTTTCCAGCCATGTTGAATTTGAAGGCTATTGCCAGTTTTTAAATGCAGTCACAAAAATTATAAAAACAAATTGGATTGTTATCAATGCAAATATCACATTTATCTTGCTAAGAACAAAATGGGAGCTTAATATGTTACACATAATAAACTGATATATAAAAGAAACATCAACTCATAAATGACTAAATAAAAATGATCTTAACTAGATCGAAAATGAATAGATCTGACATTTTGTTTTTCTTTCAGTATATCAAATCACCTACATGTATTATAAGAAATACTATACTTGAAATATTTTAAACTGGACCAGAGTGAAATCAATGCCTTTACTGTAGAAGGCCATATAGGAGTGTCCTCAAATGGATTAGTGTTAAGTACTGTGTCATATTAAAAATATGAGTTATACAGAGTGAATTCAGGAAATTACAACCAAATCTATGGCACCACCATGTACATGACCACTTTCTACAACCTTGCCTTTAGTATCAGAGGTAAGTTAAACATACACAAATTTACCTTCCAATTTGCAGAACGTAACTTTTATTAAAAGAGAGCTTTATATACTGTGTAGGTTCACAGAATAATTTAAATATTTTTACCAAACAATGACCATATTTAAACGTTTCTGACAGGTCAACATTAAGAACCACACAAAAACATACCGATTAGTTTCAAGATATTTATCTTGTTTATGTCTTTTGCAATATTTTCATTTATTTGATTCATATGTATACTAGTATTTAGTCAGGCTTAACAAGTAATGTACTTAGTTCCTTTATTCACACAATGTAAATTAATCATGCAAAATACCGAATCAGTCAAATGAAAAATTTAAGACTGTTAAATGACTTCAAAAGATGATAGCCATATTAGGAAACCAATTCCCAGAGAACCACAACTCAGCCAAAAACAGATAGATTACCAGTATCAAAATACAACTATTACTTTACGATTAATTCACTTTACCAAATGTCAGACAAATCCATCAACTTTATATGACTAATTGTTGTTATAAAATTAGTACAAAAACACAACAACATATGTGAAAAAACATGGAGTAGTCAAGTAAATGGCTGTTCAAATAATAAATGTGATCCTTTAATGTAGACAAACTTCCTGTTACTCTGGTTGGCTTAGTCACAGAATATCACGTAAATGTGTATATGACTGGATTATATTGTTCCACTTATTATTAGAGTAACTATTTGTGAAAAAAATCAATATAAAAGTCGTGGATAACAACTATTTCAAGGTTTTCACAGCAAGTCATTTCAAAACAGAGAATCGATTGTATCTTTTCACATACATGTATGTATATATAAGTCAGGTGCATTTTAAACATATATATTTACTAAACATGTATAGTAATGTTCTTATTAATTTGTATCTATAGACTATACAGTTTAATTATTCTTATTTTAAAAGGTTGTTAATTTCAGTATTGTGCCAATTGAATTTACAATCAAAAGTATTCTTTATAAATTTGCCAAGATGTAATGAATCCTTTCAGAAAGAAATCTAAAGTATCCTTGATGTAGTTAGTTTATAAATTAACAGGAGTGAAATCAACAATTAACAGCAGATGCAGACCATTCAGATGAAAAAGAAATAATTTATATGTGATTTTATTTACTTGCTGCTTTTTAATAGTCATCATTTGACTATTCAAGGTATATGCTCCTTATACTGTTGTTAATTTGTTGGAAATGATAATATCATTATGTGGGAAGACTGCATGAACTTCACTGAATGGTTGACTAATACTATTAGTAATAGACAACAATGGAGTTACTTGACATCGAATAAAAGTAAAAGCATGCAGTGCGGTCTTAATTGCAGCAAAGCATTCAGCTGCATAGAAAATGTGACGGTAAACTTTAAATAAAAAATACCATCAATACATAAGCTATTGTAATGTTTGCTGATCATAAAAAGATATACTTGTTCCACATAATACTGCTATCTGAAAAGGCTGACACAGAAATGTGACAATACAACCACATCAGCCTTGAACTAGACGTAGGAAACACTATCTTGAATCTACATCAAGTGCAGGGTGGGCATTCAAGTATTATATATTCCCAATAGTGATCATGATGAAATACAATATATTCAAGGTAATTTAGAAAAAAACATAATAACCGCAGACATTATTTTATTGACACTCGCTTCAACTGAGGAGATTTTCTCATTTGAATTAAGTCTATACATTTAACAAGATTCTTTGAAGATTTCTCTTTCTATAATATTGAACATTGTTTTTCTGTACTCACAGAACATTAATTTTTCTAACTCTGAGCAGTTTAAAGAATAAAGTTCATGTAGATTTCACTATATATGTAATTTACACGGTATGTTGAGTGAATGTGACTAGTTTTAAATAATTAAATAATAAATTTATTTTAAATTCAAAATAACTTTGCTATGAAATACATAACAATATGAATTTATAGGTATACATTTTGATTACGTGTTTGATTTTAAATAATTTCTCATTTATTTTTGTAATTCATTTGAAACCTTCTATTTAGATAAGTCTTAAAGAACACTATAATGGCTTATTCAATTTGATTTATTTTATTTTAAAAAGTTTTACAGTTACTAGTATCACAATGACAAGGTATGTCATCAGTTGTTAATTTCTGTATGGCTTCCTTTTGCTAAAATAGCCTATTAACTGTCTCATGTGCTGACAGCAGTAGAAGGTCAAACTCTCAAACTGATGACAGTAGTTCAAAACCCGTTGGAGGCTGACTCAAACTTGACGAAGTGTTAAAATAACCAAATGTTTGACATCCAATAGCCAATGATTAATAAATCAATGTGCTCTAGTGGTGTCATTAAACAAAACAAACCAACAATTTTTTTTTTTTTTTTTTACAAATAAATATGTGACAAACAATTGCACACAAATCAGCGTACATATGTAATTAACTTCACAATACAAAAAATATAATATATTCTCAATTAAAATCAAAATATAATAGTTTAGTCAAACTGTGGAGTTTCTTCTTCAAAATGACTACAACCAACAAGGTCAAATATTAGGAATACAATTAAATAGAGAATATTAAACAAGTTGACATTTATTATCAAATTTATGTCCTGAGTGAAATAATTTGTCTGTCATGAGCTTTAGTGAGTGACAAATGAAAATTATTTCACGAGGGACATAAATTTTAAAATAAATGGTAATGAGTTTGATATTCTATTTATTACCCCAGACAATTTTAATCATTCTTGGGTTCATACTGATAGCAGCTAAGGGGAATTTTCTTATTAGAATTGGGAGTCGTGGTTCAAATCCACTTATTGGACGTTGATATTTTCTGTTATATCTGTAAATGAATAAATTCTACTCATACCCTCAATATAATTCACTAGATGATAGGAAAATTGCAACAAACTGAGAATTACAGAGAAAATTGGACCCTTTTGATCAGATCAATACTTATTATATGAAAAATGTCCGCAGACTATGAGTATGGATTCTATCAAATATAGGGTAGCAACATTTTCACACTTCCAGACACTGTGTAAGTTGGATGTAACTGAAGAGGTAGAATGTTCATCTGAGTTGTGATGGTCGCTGGATCAATCACCTTCAGAAGACCCATTTGAGGTATTTCTCATTACAGCCAGTGGTCCACAACTGGTGTAACAAAGACTATAGTATATAATTTTTGTTTTGAAGAAACCATTAGAACACACTAATCTCTTAATCATCAGCTATTGGATGTCAAACATTTAGAAATTTTGACAAATAGTCAAGAATGTGGCAGCCTCTGATGGGTTTTGAACCACACTCTTCAGCTTGAGAGTCTTATATCCTACCACTGGATTACTATGGTTATAACCCTAGACACCCCCCCCCCATTCTGACATATGTCTTAAGAGGAAACCCGCTGCCACCACATAGGGTACTTAGTCCGATAAGCAGCAAGGGATCTTTTATATGCTCCGTCCCACAGACAGGACAGCACATACCATGGCCTTTGATAAACCAGTTATGGACCACTGGTGTTGTTTTTATCAGGTCCTGTAGACCAGTGTTTCAAGAACTGGGTTATAGAATTAGTATTTTTACCAGGTCCTGTAGACCATTGTTTCAAGAACTGGGTTATAGAATTAGTATTTGTATCAGGTCATGAAGACCAGTTTTTCAAGGACTGGGTTTTTGAATAAGTATTTTTATCAGGTCCTGTAGACCAGTGTTTCAAGAATTGGGTTATAGAATTAGTATTTTTACCAGGTCCTGTAGACCAGTGTTTCAATGATTGAGTTATAGAATTTGTTTTTATCAGGTCCTGCAGACCAGTGTTTCAGGGACTGGGTTATAGAATTGTTCTTTTTATCAGGTCCTGTAGACAAGTTTTTCAATGACTGGGTTATAGAATTACTGTTTTTATCAGGTCCTTAAGACAAGTGTTTCAAGAACTGGGTTATAGAATTACTGTTTTTATCAGGTACTGTAGACCAGTGTTTCAAGGACTGAGTAATAGAATTACTCTTTTTATCAGGACCTGTAGACCAGTGTTTCAAGAACTGGGTTATAGAATTAGTATTTGTATCAGGTCATGTAGACCAGTTTTTCAAGGAATGGGTTATAGAATAAGTATTTTTATCAGGTCCTGTAGACAGTGTTTCAAGGACTGGGTTATAGAATTACTGTTTTTACCAGGTCTTGTAGACCAGTGTTTCAAGGACTGAGTTATAGAATTAATTTTTATCAGGTCCTGTAGACAAGTGTTTCAAGGACTGGGTTATAGAATTGTTCTTTTTATCAGGTCCTGTAGACCAGTGTTTCAAGGACTGGGTTATAAAATTACTGTTTTTATCCTGTAGACCAGTGTTTCCCAAACTGGGGTCCATGAAGTCAAATGGAAATCTGACTGAACAAAATAAATACAGATGTGAGAGTCTTCAGAGATTTGTAAAATGTCCCAAGGGTTCCATGAGTGGGAATAGTTTGGAAACCATTGCCATAGACCGCAACAAAGAAAACCTCACTACACTATTGTTTAATCCCTGGATTAACCTCACTACACTATTGTTTAATCCCTGGATTAACCTCACTAGACTATTGTTTAATCCCTGGATTAACCTCACTACACTATTGTTTAATCCCTGGATTAAGCAATGATTTGTTTGTCTCTTTAGTCAAATTGTACTGAAAACTGTATAATGTGGGCTTTACTGGTACATTACTGTTCTTAATATGTAATAGACAGGTGGTCTTAATATCAGAGTAATTTGTATATTAAATAGAAAGGAAATATTCCCATCTTTAGAGAAGTGGTCTTTATAATAAGGAGGTTTTATAAATGAGTTGGCCTTTAGATGGTGTTTCACTGTAAACTGAAATAGATATACAGTAAACAAATATAAAAAGTAGGAAAATATACATATTTTTAATATTTCAAAAGTGTTTTTCTGAAATGGATTTAAAAATGGAAGAAAACTGAAACAGGTACACGACTAATACATTTATCTCTGACTGCCGGACTGTGAGATAGATTTGTAAATGAAGAACCAATGAAATGTTGCAAATCCACGCTATCTCAAGATTTGTCTTATCAGGAAGACGGCCGGTTGCTTGAAGAAACTCAATCCCGCTTGAATGAAGTGGCAGTTCCAGCCCAAATTAGTCAACAGAAAACACTTGCAGATTATACTGCTATTTATAGCCCACCACATCGGTATAGCCCGCCACACCGGTATTTGACCTGTTTGTCAGCCTCCGCCAACAGTGGGTGGCTTATGTTATGTTAGTTTGGCTTCATCCATCACATACATCTTATGTTAGTTTGGCTTCATCCATCACATACAACTTATGTTATGTCAGCTTGGCTTCACCCATCACATACAACTTATGTTATGTTAGTTTGGCTTCACCCATCACATACAACTTATGTTATGTTAGTTTGGCTTCACCCACCACATACATGTACATGTACACCTTATGTTATGTTAGTTTGGCTTCACCCATCACATACAACTTATGTTATGTCAGCTTGGCTTCACCCATCACATACAACTTATGTTATGTTAGTTTGGCTTCA
>JAULBS010129659.1:0-28447 GCA_032355785.1 Symmetromphalus regularis
CTTATTGGTGAGTTTATGTACATACTTATCTAGAACTGGATAAACCCAATGACATAGCAAAACATACCCATCTGATGTACACATTTGTGTGTGTGTTGTTTTTAATATTTATTTATTTATTGTTTCCACTTATTGGTGAGTTTATGTACATACTTATCTAGAACTGGATAAACCCAATGACATAGCAAAACATACCCATCTGATGAACGAATTAGAGCGTGTGTTTTTATAATATGAATGTATTTATTTATTGTTTCCACGCATTTGTGAGATTATATATATACTTATCTAGAACCAATGTCAGCAAAACAACCACTCTGGTGTACGAATTAGTATGTGCGTTTTTTTATATTTATTTATTTATTGTTTCCACATATTGGTTAGTTTATATACATACTTATCTAGAACTGGATAAAATCAATGACATAGCAAAACATACCCATTTGATGAGCGAATTAGTATGTGTGTTTTCTTATATTAGTTATTGTTTTTTTATCATTCGTTTTACTGCATTTTCAATTCTATTAGACTTAGTGTAAATGACTTGACTTCTTAAAAGGATTCCAACACCAAAAAGTATATTTCTACATTAATAAAGTGATGGGGAAAATATATATTTCGAATATGTTGGTGTTTATTTTCAGTGTCGATGTTTGAAAATGTGGCAGTTACACAAATCTACGTAGGCATTTAAACAGTTTTTATATATTTTATAAAGAATATGCGATTTTGAAACGGTTCTTTATTGAAGAAAAACAAATTACAACGAAAATCAAAACGTTTTTAAAAACAAAAATAATAATAATAAAAACAAAAACAATACGGAGTATTAGTGTACTTTTCATGCCATTTATATGGACTTAATCACCCCAAAGTTTCGTTAACATCAGATATAGATTTTAAATGCAATTATGTTTAGTCTAGAATGTTTCTATTGTATACTGTTATACAATTGGATCTTTATTTCTATAAAAATCAAACGTATTGGGTAGACTATAATAATACTTTCTCACAAAATGGTTTTGTTTATACTCTGAACTGGCAACGAATATCCAGAAGCAAACCAACCTTTGTATAATTATCCTAACTGAAAGCGACATATGGTCGTGATGATCAAACGATACATAACCTTGTTTTTTCTTCATACCAGATATTAATATGTCTTAGTAATTTGACTTGAGCATAGTTTACTTTTGACTTGAAACGGAAATTGATTATTGAAGCAGTGGCCATGTCATAGCATCTTTCTTTTGAAAACTCTAAGAATAACGATGCGACTGGCACACCCCAACTACGGTTCTATGGCTAATGGCTTCAGCGTTTGATTGTGCGCCAGGCCAAATCGGGTCAGGGGGAGTTCGGTTTTCTTACAAATGTGTACGTTCCAATATATAGGCGTGCTCGTTGAATACAAGTCACGAATATTTAAACACATCTAACTGCGGTTTATGATATTTTCTTTAAGGATTATGGATTTCTTGTAGTATTGATGCTATTCGGATGAGGTTTGTGTTAATATTAATATTTTCAGTGATTCTTATTTTCCAAGTTTTTCCTTTCATTTTAATATAAGCAGATGTGTCCAAAACTTGTAAACGATCCCTCGCAAAGATGTGTTGTGGTAGTGAGTGACCGTTATTGGATTTGCGTTTGAAAACAAAATCCAATAAACTTGGTTAAACAAAAGGGTTGGTAAGCGTCCCCCCCCCCCCTCCCACACACACTCACAAGAGCAGTTATATATAACGAACTCTGTTTTGTACAGATATTCAGTTAACAAAACGCTAATAGTTCTTCAACTGCTTATAGTTAACATTTATATAGCGTTGATGTCATGGACAAAAAATAAAATGCTTCCAAATTTATTATTTTTACACACTCACTTTCATATCTCCAAGCTTTACAAAATATGAAGCTGAAGCATCCTTTAACTGGGATGGTAGTACGAAAGTGTTTGTTTTTTTATCTTCTAAAAAGAACATTGTCTTTTTATTGAGTGCCCAGTCATATTGGCATTATAAAAAATGAAATGGTTTTGGAAAAGCAGTCTGATTAGGTATTGGACAAGTGCAGTATACGGCTAAATATCAACTTGAGAACACACTTATCCCCTGCATATACTAGCAACAACGTTTAGCTCTCTACCGTAATAGTTGCCATATCATTGTGAAATGCCATCAGATAAAATTAGGGGCGTCGAAAAGGAAGATCCACCTGCCAAGATTGCGTTGAATTTAACTGATGCTAATATGGGTATCCTATACTATGATTTTGAATTTATTATAAATAAATATATTTTGTCTTGCTGGCAAGGTGACTGGAAAAATGTGGGAGAGAAAAAGTTTCATTCCATATTTAAGCTAGTCTTGTGAGAGTGGCAGTCCTCCTACAGTCACGAAGGGATGAAGTTATCTTGTGTTCCTGTATTGGTCATACTTCTTTAACATAAGAATATTTTGAAAAAGGGCCCTTCACCTCAGTGTAAATTGATGGTGCGTTATATTTTACTGGAGTGTCCTTACCTTGCTCAGGTTAGGACAGAAGTCTATTCTCTTTTTTAAAACAATCAGGATTTATATTTTTAATTATTTTGAGTTTGTGTTTTAACCATAGTAATATTTATTATATTATTTATTATCTATAATGTATATAGTTTACGATATTCTAGATCACTTCTTTACAGTGATTTGGAATACTGATTTTAATTTAAACATTACTTGACCCCCAATAGCCGATGTTTATTTTTGTGCTGGGGGCCGGGAGAGGTCGTTAATCCAATATTAAATCTATCAATTTATATAGCGATTATACACATGCATTCTGTTATCTAAATATAAGAACAGACAGACATTTATCAATAAAATATTAACGCCATAATAATACATTATTTGAATGGATAATTCATCTCCCGTGATTGGGCATTTGTCTGACACTCACGGACATAAAATACATTAAAAGAGCGTTTAAACTGAATGCTATGTTTTCTTCATCAAGGCTACCAGAATGGTTTAATATCTCGGTGAACAAGCATAACGGGATCTTTTTTTGTATTTCTAACTGAGAAATCATCACGCAATCACAAACCAGTAATTTTATTTGCAGTCTGCACTGGGTTACCTAGGAACATTTTTTCTTTCGCCATAATTTAGCAAAACTGCTACGTCGCTTTATAAAGTAGGCTGTTTGTTCTATCTGGTTCACTTCCAATGATAATGAATGTGAAGCAATTTCTTTACCGGTTTTTAATTGACAAAATAAAAAATAAAACATTTTACCGATTGCCTTGTAATGCGCATATTGTCAGTTAGTATAGTGTATGCCAATGTGCTTGGATGTCGTTAAACAACCAATTCTTTCGTTTTTTTAGTGTAGTTCGAAATAGCCCAAAGGCTACACATTTCATGAAGAGCACAATAAAATGTGTCTATAATAAGCAATACGAAATGAAACTCGGTTAATACTACTAATATTAATTTTACAAAAAAAATTATATTGTTTTAATCCCACTTGTATTGCGGTTAATATCGTCAATAAATAATATTAAATTCACTTGAGCTACATTCATGGTAATAAACTGAGTCTCTTAATATCAACTTGAAACTGAACTCTAAAACCAAGTATTCTAATATATAAAAAGCAAATGTTATTTTCTTTTTTTTTCCTTATACGTTTCATTACTTTATTAAAGCTATTTACGTTTTTGAATACAATTTTATACTCTTCAACCGAATCTAATCAAAGTGAGATTTCTGTTAAGCAAATTGTTTTTCCTTATGAAGAAATATAAAAGTGCAGTCCCATTATTCTTCTTCAACCGGCTGCGAAAGAGCTCTTCCTTGTATTAAGATTCCTATAATAGGTATAGATTAGAGTATCTGTGCGAAGTTTACTCAAAAACGAAAGAAATACAAATAAAAGCTAGGATAATGTATGTGTTTTTCTACGCATGACAGAAATGAAAACAAAACGTTTTACTTTGAAAGTACAATTTTATCTGATCAGTTCATAATGTTTCAATTATTTTAAATACCCATGTGTTTGTCCAAAATACATGTATCGTTCTTATATAATTTACGCATTAATAATCTCAGTGTTGTATTAACCAGGGCCGTACCCTACGGGGGGCAGCTGCACCCCCTCCCCCTCCCCCCCCACCCGCGGGTAATCTCACTTTTTTGTTTTACTCCAGAAAATAGCATATACATCTCAGGGTTTAATTTGTACAGTCACTATAGGCCTTCCAAATTAAAAATTATCCAGGGTAAACATGCCCCAGGATCCCATAAACTTCTAGAATGATTAGTGTCACACATTTGTTTATAAAAGTAGTTCCACTAGCAGTTCGATTATGGTACGGCCCTGTTAACTTCATGTTAATATGAAATATTAAATTGTTTGTCCAAAACTAATTTTCGAATACAATTAGGCTCATTCACACCTATATGATATCATTAACATTATATATGCTATAATTGGAACCATAGCTATACCAACAATTATATTACTGTAAGATATTAGGTATCTTTCTGTGTACGAAACGGCCGTGATAATTTACTATGTATAGACGCCAGTATCTGGTGAAAATGTGATACAGATTACGTCGGGATATGTTGAAGAAGAAAAAAACTTCGCTAGTAATTGCTTTTTTCAATCATACTTTATCTAGAGGCGTGATTGAGTGTTAAATTATGTTTCTGCATTTGCGATTGTATCCAGAGGCGTATCTGTGTTAAATTATGTTTCTATATTTCAAACAGAAGCAGGAGCGTCTGTTAAGAGTTAAATTATGTTTTTATATTTCAAACAGACGCAGAGGCGTGTGTTAGAGTTAAATTATGTTGGTTTTTTTGTATATGTCAAACTGATGCAGAGGCGTGTGTTAGTTAAATTATGTTTATATATGTCAAACTGATGCAGAGGTCTGTGTTACAGTTGAATTATGTGTCTATATTTCAAACTGATGCAGACGCGTGTGTTAAGAGTTAAATTATGTTTTTATATTTCAAACTGATGCAGAGGCGTGTGTTAAGAGTTAAATTATGTTTTTATATTTCAAACTGATGCAGAGGTCTGTGTTACAGTTAAATTATGTTTCTATATTTCAAACTGATGCAGGGGCGTGCGTTAAGAGTTAAATTATGTTTCTATATTTCAAACAGATGCAGAGGCGTGTATTAAGAGTTAAATTTTGTTTCTATATTTCATACTGATGCAGAGGTGTGTGTTAAGAGTTAAATTATGTTTCTATATTTCATACTGATGCAGAGGCGTGTGTTAAGAGTTAAATTATGTTTTTATATTTCATACTGATGCAGAGGCGTGTGTTAAGAGTTAAATTATGTTTTTATATTTCAAACAGATGCACAGGCGTGTATTAAGAGCTAAATTATGTTTCTATATTTCAAACAGATGCAGAGGCGTGTATTAAGAGTTAAATTATGTTTCTGTATTTCATACTGTTGCAGAGGTGTGTGTTTAGAGTTAAATTATGTTTTTATATTTCAAACTGATGCAGAGGCGTGTTAAATTATGTTTCTAAAATTAGTTCATACTGATGCAGAGGCGTGTGTTAGAGTTAAATTATGTTTTTATATTTCAAACTGATGCAGAGGCGTGTATTACTGTAAAAATATGTTTCTATATTTCATACTAATGCAGAGGCATGTGTTAAATTAAAAATTAGGTTTCCGTATTTCAAATTGATGCAGAGGCGTGTGTTAGAGTTAAATTATGTTTTTTATATTTCAAACTAATGCAGAGGCGTGTGTTAAGAGGTAAATTATGTTTTATATTTCAAATTAATGCAGAGGCGTGTGTTATTGTAAAATTATGTTTCTATATTTCAGAATTAATCTATAGGTGCATATGACATTTGAGTGTTAAATTATGTTTTTATATTTTATATAATATCTATAGATGCATATGAGTGTTAAATTATGGTTCTGTATTTCAGGAGCCTATTTCTGTTTGAGTATGATTCTCATCACCATGTCTACTGTTCTGGCGTGCGTGGTGGCCAACATGTACTTCAGGGGAGTTCGCGTCAATCGCGCACCAAGGTGGCTTAGAAAGGTATGCCTATGCAACTGAGAGGATTATACTGTACTATCACCAAACTACTACTATGTCATGCATGTATGATAAAATATTGATGCTATTTTTATGCATGGCTATCATTGTAACCAGTATTTCCATATATTTTCTTTCTGCTACACCAGGTTATCAATATTACACACTTTTTATATATTTCATCCTGTAAACCGTCTTGTCAATTGTATGTAATTTATTGTGCATGTTTCTCTAATACCGTTGTGTATCGGCCTGAGAGAAATAGTTTTGAGAGTTCTGGGGTATGAATGCTTGAACAGTTCTTTAGTATAGCCACGTTAAACCTATGACTGTTACCAACGAAAGAGAACTTCATATTGTTTATCCAGTGTCAAGCTGGGGGTATTTGTGACTCATGTTCTTGAGAAGAAACCCACTATTACCACATATATTAGCAGCAATCAATCTTTTATGTGTGTTTCCCAATCACTGAACAGAACATACCACAACATTTGTTATAGTAGATATGGACCACAGGCTGGAATGAGGAATAACCCAAATGGATATGCTTAATAGGACGATCGATTCGATGACCTACCGTACCTAAAGCAGGAAATGCACATGAATGTTTGGACATTTCTCTGATATGACCATGTACTATCTTCAGTTTCCACTCACTTTTTAAGAATGATTGGACAGCAGGTTCAATAAGCGAAGGTGGGAGAGGATGGGCGAGGGATGACAAAATGTACTTTTGAACTAACTGATGGGTTGACAACTGTTATTAAAAATCATTTCTCTTCGTTAAAAACTAAAAATAAATAAATATGTATATATATTTTTAAAAGTATTGTTTAGTAGCCTATTTGACTCCAGCCATTTTCCTTTATACTAAAAATGAAGACACAGGTGCAAGAACCCGATAACCCTCATGTTTGACATTGTTGATACCGTTATACCCGGTAAACCACACTGGATTTATTAAAGCAAACACTATCTTCATACTGACTCATATTAAAGCATTACAAAAATGCATAACACTTTTTTGTTCGATAATATCAGTTTGGTTGAGAACAAGAACTCGGTAACCATTAGTACTATTACTATAAGATACCTATATCATTATATTTTCAGTGTTTGTCATAACCTGGTAACCCATCACAAAATCCTTATTTTCCCAAAATGGCCGCGACTTGGGTTACCGTCTTCTTGCACACAAGTCTTCTGATATACATTGTCCTGGGTGGCAAATTTAGAGTATCAATGTGGCTGAAATGATATCCATAAATACATAAATTAACTATTAATTCGATCACCGTATGGGAATTGCATATTATAAGTAAACCTCCAACGTATTTTGTATGCTAATGACATCTACACATTTAACTAGATTTTCCACGTGCTATAGTAAGACATGTATATCACGTTGAGTAAATTTAATTTGCCTACATAACTGAGAAAGTAAGAAAATGTCATGAACATGACTTGTCCAGATCTTATATGAATATTACCGTCAATAATGACGTATTTAGACGGCTAACATCATCAGTCTAACGGTCTAACCAATTTGGGGACGAGAGTGGTTATGCACATATATGTTATAAATATTCTAAAATTGGATTTGTCATGTCTGCGTATATTCGTAGTATGAATGCTGCACATTTAGATGTTCTGCGTGGGATTAGGTGAATGTAGCTTTAACTTGCGGCATGGCCTTTTGTTTGTGCCTGACGCTAGATGTGCAAGAAGACTATGGTAACCAATGAAATAGTTCTCCAGTGTTCACTCTCTTAAACAGATCACTTGTAGGACTGTTGGCTGAACTAAACTAATGGGCAAAAGAAAAGATACCAAAAATAAGAATAAAATATTTTTAACATTTGGATATTTTGTTTAAGGCTTCTGCAGATTTTGTTTTCATCAGTGCTTAAATTAAATTATGACATTTATGTCTACTATACATCTATTTTAATAATACAAATGTTATTTTCAAAGTTTTATGTGGTTCGTTAAAGTTATCGTTAGATTGTCATTGGTATCATTTTTTGCCCGTTAGTATATTTGATTGCTGTCAAAAACATGTTCCTTTGCTAAGACGCCATATTGTCCTTTATATACAATATGATTTGTAAGATCAATGGTAGTCTAATGTGATTTGTGACTGCCTAATACAAGTGGCATCACCATGATGATCTCAACAGATCGAAGTTCTTCTGTTTCTCAACATTATAAAGAACAATATTTCCAGAAGACATTCCAAGCAACAGGGACGCGTTGACCAAGCTTTATTATTAAATAAAATTAATTCATCCCTATAGTAGTCAGTATTCCCTTTGTGTTGAAAAATAGTCCTTACAGATGCTTCAGAATTGGTTGTCTAAGTATTGCAGCGCTTACAGTTTAGAATATCTTCATTCTGAGGTGAGTTTATGCAAACATGCATGTATGTCATTCTGGTACAGGCGTTATTTTTTTCCAAATAATGACATTCAAGCTCATCTAAAATATTTAAATACCATAATTGATTTTGTAACTTTTTTGTTTTTTCAGTGTATGGTCGATGGCGTTGCGAGAATTTTATGCCTGAGAACAAAATTAATGGAAGGTGAAACGCCGCCTCCAATCAGCAAAAACTGGAATACCTGCTTACGAAAATATGGTGATCGTGACATAAAATTCACCAAGGTTCGTCTGCTTGACAATGGTATCGATCCGAGGATGACTTTGCAAAAGGAGACAACGGAAACGGGACTTGGTGAAAACGGCCTCGATGCCGTTATTGATAGAAACAGTTGCTCCAAGTCAAGTATTCTTCAGGAGGTTCGCGGTATTCGAGAGCTATTGGAGAAAAACGAGGAGAGAAGGATGAAAAAGGATGAGAGAGAAAGATACAATCGCGAGTGGCGCGTCATAGCCTGTATCACCGACAGGATGTTCTTCATAATTTATGTCTTAATTAACATAGGGGGCGTAATTATGACCTTCAGAGACGCATGATTGGATGAAACCCTGACACGTGATTATAAAACATGTAAAGCCTGTACTGAATATCATTTGAAAAATGTCAAAAATTGCCGCACACCGCATGCCGTACGCCGCCTCTAGATGGCTGTAGAAACATATTAGGTCTACGTAGTCTGGTGTCATTACTATAGCGACGCCATTCATTACTCAGGCTTTTAAGGGATAGGTATAAATATGTTTTAACTATTACATATTAAAACACCCTTTTACATATGGCAATACAAGTTTTATAAGCACTGGTCAAGGTTTTCTACGTATGCAGTGTGACACAAAGTAAAGTTTTAGAGGAATTTTGTATTTCTAAATGAAAGATATTTTCGCTGAAATCTTCAGACATATGACTTGTTCGATCAGACAACAGTGACTGTGAGAGCTTATGCAATTGGATGGATACACACATATAATTCTGTGGATCGTGAAATTCGGAATACAAACTTGGCGCCATTACTGTTTCAAGACTGAAAAGCTCAGAACGTGATTTTTAATGACTACAGATCTGAGTGAGACAATTTCACCCACAATACCCAAGATGTACCTCATAAATAGTGTCGAAATTGTAATAGTACTGCTTATATAGAAGTCTGCAAATTGCTGTGTCAAGTGGTTCCGTCAGGATAATAAATCCACATGGCGTTTACGTATATAGTACAACCTCTGAGATACCCTAGTGTACATGTATTTTGAATATACGCCGATTTTATTAAAAACAGTACTGTTTCATCAGGGTTATATTAAAGAAGTGAGTTTTCAAGCTATAATGAATCACTGTATACATGTTTTATCTAGTCAGAGTCGTACCTTCCGAGGAGAACGGAATCTCACTTGTTTTACTCCACAAAATAGCATACACATCTCAAGGTTTAATTTGTATAGTTATTATAGGCCTTCCAAATTAAACATTCTCCAGGTGAAGCATGCTCCCGGACCCCCTAAACTTCTAGAATGCTTTGCGTCCTCGGACTAGTCACAAATTTGTTTATAAACATTAGTGCCTCCTAGGATTTGATCAGGGTACGGCCCTGCTAATTGGTTTAATTTATTTTTTAAATTTCTTTACGAATATGTGTCCATCATTTCAGTAAACCAATGCATTCGGTTATGTTTGTCCTTAAGGTATTGGTAGAGCACGTATCAATGTCTAATGTTGGGGATATCGTTGTTTTATTGTTTGGTATCCTTTGCACATTGATTAAGCACTGTTTCGTGAGCACCTAATCCTAAAGCAACCACTGGACACGATACAATTATCTCTGCTGCTGATGTACACATCTTTATCTGAACGTTATAGATACATGCAGATACCTTCTTTGTGGTATTTCCCTAGTGAATTGCACTATGTAAAATAGAATTGTGACTTTGTGATTAACATACTGACAAACATTTTTTGTATCATAATTTCATTGAAAACATGTATTAGCTAATTATGCAATGTATATATGTTTGTGTGTTTCCATATGTTTGTTTTATTATAGTGACATCACGTTAGAATTTGTTCCATTTAAGCCAGCTGCTTTGCTGTCAACTGATGTGAATTAAATTTGTGAAAAATGAATGTTTTCATCAAATTCCATTTCTTCTTTAACGCCAGGCAATATTCCTTCTGCTCCAGTTTTTTTTTTTTAAACATCGCCACATCAGGATGATCTTAAATACAAGTCACTTTTAAACTACCTGTGATGTAGAGACATTTCGGATTAAAGCATTCAAGGAGAACTAAACATATTTAATGTTAGTATGATCTAAATTTCAAACTAATAATCTGGATTAAATTGATAGTTCTGGACGACTTCAGATTTTGCAATGTCACATATTTTCAGTATCTTTTCCATCCATTACGTATGTGTCTGGCATCGGATCTCAAACGCTATGCAAAAGTTATAGAATGAAACTTGAATTGCACATCATATCACAATAATATTATATGTGTTCTTTATCACCATCAGAAAAATAATTTGTGTGACTTTGACTTGTATTCACAGTGCAACCCCTTAAAGTTCGCGCGGTAATCGGCAATGCCGTGGAGATTGCCAGTTAGTTTTTCATTTTCCGCGGCACTTTCTTTTACCGCAGACTGAATGTTTTATTCAAGGTGTATTTTTTTGTCTTATTATTAAAAATAAACTTCACACTAAAACTACTGTGGAAAATGCCGTGGACATTATTTATCCACAGCATTTATTTTTGCGTGGACATTTTGTTAATCGCATGAGTTGCAATATTAGTAACCAAGGGATATGCTTGTGAATGGGCCTCTAGCTGAAGTAAAAATTGGTTTTATTTAAGACGTTCTAGAGTACATTGCTTTTTCTATTATCGGCTATTGGACGTCAATCACATGGCCATTACGATATATGGTTTTAGAAGAAACCCGCTGCCGCCACACATGCTACACTTTTCTGTTAAGCAGCAAGGGGTCTTTTATATAATCCGTCCCAAAGACAGGACAGTACATACCACGGCCTTTGATGAACCAGTTGTGGAACACTGGCTGGAACGGAAAATAGCCCCAACTGCAAATCGGTCCACTGAGAAGGATCGACCCGACGGCCGACCGGTTCACAGGGCCTCTAGCTGTGAACGTCATGGCAATTTTTCGCTGACGCCTACTACCATCAGTGCTGTAACGGCTATTATATTATTAATTTTTTGGTCGTACAGATTTTAATTTGATAATAGTTCTGTTGATCTGATTTCATAACTTATAAGATTAATAGAGTGATTTTTTTTTCTTTTCGGACTATTTTCATAACATGGTTGTGTATCCCAAATAAGTATATTACTCAGAAATCCATTCAAATTAGGCTTAGAGCATTTCTCATCTGCAATATACTTCTTTGACCCAGTCTCAATATGTTTTGTCGTTAGGAGATTGAGATTTAGCAGGCTTCATTAATTAGAATGGATGCTAGCCAAAGGCGCGTTACTTGACGTTAGGGTAAGCGAGTGTGATTATATTCCTAATCGAGTTTATATTTCTCCAGCCATTTCTTTTCATGTTAATTATAGGAAAAAAGTAGTCCTTTTTTTATCGCATTTAAAATACATATAATTGGTTTAAGATAATTTTCAGTGCATAATTTAAAATAGAAATGGCAGTCATCTAATTTCATTTTTTTGTCTCTGTACACATTCGACTTATTAACTTATTCTTCAAAATATCCTTCCCTATTTGTACTTATGTCGAAAGAGTCCAAAGGATAACAAAGTCAGGACCCATGCACTGGAACAAAAATATAAGAAACATCTCCGAAACTTAATGATTGACATTTAAAACTATCCACCAACAAGATCAAGCGCGTAAATCATTTCCTGGAAGGGGTAAGGCGTTCAAAAGATGGTGGACGGAGCATTCTCCCTGTCCAAAAGTTAAGAGGATGTGTTCACCTATCCCCACATGATTAATGCCATTATAGACCCCCTGTGTACTTCGGTATATTTGGACTAAGTCCAGATGGTTAAGTGTTACACTGATATAATAAAGAGAAATACTGGTAAAGATTATAATTTAGTCGTTTTAATTTCAATTTTTCGAAGCAAAATGGGGGGTCGGGGGGATACTTATATAGGCATATAATTACGCCCATTAACAGGATGAATGTTTCAAGCAGGATTACAAGATTTCCAGTTTGTGCTTGTTTGGAAAAGGAAAGAAGTCTTTCGGATGTTTCTGGTATTTACGCTGTCGAAGTGATAATGATGGCAGAATGAACAAGTGGGTCTGCTTTACAAGTTAAACGATCATATAGTTAGGAATGTGTGTATGTTGATGGTAGTTTATTTTTTAAAAAAAAGAGGAAAAAACACTATTAACAAGAGTAATGGTTAATTCATTCCTCAGAATGAAAATTTGACTAGGATTCAGTAGGGAACGATTGGTCGAGTTCTGTCTTAGTAACGAAGTTTGAATCAACCTTACATTTGTTTCTTTAACACCACCACGCGAGCGTATTGATTTATTAATCATCAGCTGTTGGATTTCAAACACTGAGGAAATTTGACACTATGTCAAATGTGAGGCAGCCTCCCACGCAGGTGCGGATGCAGGAATTCTAAAAGGGGGGACTCCATATGTGGGTTTCTGAATTGGGGGAGGGTCCAAAAGTGATGAGTAAATAGAAAAGGGGAATTTTTTTTTTTTCATCCTTCCACTCGGAAAATGGTAAAAAAAAAAGAAATCCTGACCCTCTGGATCCACTACTGTCACGGATCATAAACCACTGTTTTCAGCTTGAGAGTCCGACGTCCTACCATTGGACCATAGAAGCTCACTAAATCATATAATTACTACAAGTATGTGTCGTTTGGACCTTATACATTATTATTATTAAACGTATATAATTTGGTGTCTAATTATATTTTAGGAACAAACCGCATAAAACACTTTAAAAAATCATGTTTTTAAAAACAAATAGTTCCTTTTTTAAAGTATATTTTGTGTATGAGGACTGCCACTTTAGTCATTCTTAAATTTTGAAAATTAGTTTAGAAGACAAAAGTGAAGCACCTTGCAAAACAACGTAATTTGAGAAATGAGGAGTTTTAACACAAAACCATATAGAATAGATCACCAATTGTATTTTAGTAGCAATGATGCCAACTTGCACTGTTGAGAAAATGATTATAAGCCTTATGTACACTTCATAATCATACTCCTAAAGGATGTCATCGCGATTTTCAGTCAGACTCTGGTGGAAATCCTCATGAAAAACAACATACAATTTATAAAATATCTTCATAAACGGCGGAGCGGGATATAGCTCAAATGGTAGAGTGTCTGTGAACCGGTCTATTGTCGGATCGATCCTCAGTAGACCCATTTGCAGTTTGGGTATCCTCTAAATAAATGTCAGAATGACCATACGATTGACGTTCAATAGCCGATGTTAAGATACAAATCAATGTGCTCTAGAGGCGTCGCTAAATATAACAAACTTTACATTTCTTACGCATTATGTTCACTTCATAATCATATTCCTTAAAGATGTCATCGCGATTTTCAGTCTGACTTACGGTGGAAATCCTCATAAAAACAGCATACAATAATTTATAAAATCTCTTCATAATAGAAGCATATTTGACATTTGTATTCCACATGTGGTTTTATTGTAGTTTATTATTAGAATACATTAATTATTGGACACGCTACAGGCGTGGATGCAGGGTTTCTGAAAAGGAGTGTCCAAATGCGATGGGTAATGGTTAATTTTCACGTCCTTCCACTCCTAAGGCGATCCGGACTCCTAAACGCCCTGGGATCCGCTACTGCGCTTTAATATAACTTTAAAACAAAGGATTTGAATCAGTAGTGAAGATCGTGATCATATTTGATTAAAACCTAGTACCATCACCATTTTTACATTGCTTTATATAATCATCCCATGGGTTTTGTATTATATAAATATGAGGCGTTAGCCAAACTTGATTCATGAAGACATATTGAACTAATCGTTTCACGTTACATTGCATAGGCTAGTTTTTCAAATATAATGCTAAATATGGGATTTTATCTGAAACTGTTCCACCGAAATGCATATAAACGATATTTAAATGTTATCATCACTGGAGAATATTAAGTGTGCACTCTTATATGTTGCACGAATGTCACCCAGTAGCATTCATGCCAATATTACATGCTGTCATAACCATTAGACAGTCGGCGAAAGAATTAATATGGCAATTAACTTGAGCACCAGACGTAACAAATGCTACGCAAATACTTGTAATATGATCTTGATCTAAGAGACCATTATGAAATAGAAAAACTTTCTCAAAGCTTATGTTCAAATATGAAAAAAGGGCATTGGTTGGTTTGTTGTACTTATTTTCGTGCTTATATCCAATTAGGATTCAAGAACGCTGTCCTAGACACACATCTCAGCTCCCTGTGTTGTTTGTCCAGGACAGAGCTTAGTGTTCGTAGAAGGGAAAAAGACGCCACCCCATCCCAATGCGGCTACTCTTATCGATAGAAACAAGTTATCGTTTTTATCCATTATCCCACAGACAGGAAATCACATACCACTGACTCTGATAAATCAGTGGTGGACTTCTGGTCGGTGTGAGTAGTATACACCTACCTACTGAACCTTGCAGCGAACACATTCTGGGTTGGAGCCAATACTGAGATTATAGAATATCATGACTGGGATTCGATCCCAGTACTTACCACCCTCGATTCCGGTAGCTTAACCACTGTACTACCATGTGGATGACGCCATGATGTCGTCACTGTTGACCCGTTTCGTCAAATAATTCATAGCGACATAATGACGTTTTCTGTAGACAACTTGAGTGGTAACGAGAATGCGCACGTACATGTAGATTAGAAAGAAATGTGAACTTAAAATACGTTAGTCATTTAGTGCTATGGATTTATTCCCTTTTATAATCCAGAATATGACATTTTGTATAACCTATGTTTTAGCATCCATAAAACCTGTCCCAACCATTATGTTTTATTTATCATACTCTCTTTGTGAAATCATTCAAACATTGCCAGGTATTCGGAATAAAACACTTCATGTTTTCTTTTGTTCGTTTTTATGTCTTGGTTCAGTGGATATGATGAATTGTAACAATTTAGTTTTCTGTTTTGTTCTTTGAAACCCTTTACAGTTGAAACGACACGGCTAATCTGCGCGTCTGGAACTGAAGTTAATGGGTTTGTCTTCGAAAACAAAACAGGTGGTTGTTGTAGACTTTGAATTAATTTTTCAGATTCATACGTTGAATAACAGTTCAAGTTCGCTGCCCGTGGACACATTATCTTCAAAGAGCTTTCGCTCTTAGGTCCGAGATGATGCCTAAGGCAAAAACTACAGCCAACGATGCCAAACAAAAATGATCAAAGTTTATTAACAACATTTAATGGTCGCGTAAATTCTCCACCGTTCATAATGGGGAGCAGAACAATTCAGTGACATAGCTTGCTTCTTACTTGTTACATGCAGGCCCGAAAGACTTTGGGAGTAGGGTGAGGTAGGGGTGGGTGTAGCTGATATATCGGGTACAAACTGTATATCAGATTTTGTTTATAATGGTAAACATTAAAGCGTAAAAAAAAAACTGCCCCCTTCCCGGGTCCTATGGGCCTGATATTTTAGTGGATACATCCACGTCAATGGATCTATAGCGGGTATTTTTCATACTATAGCCCATACCTGATATATTAAAATGTCCTGTACGTTATTCTGCATATATGAAAGGTCATATACAAGATCATTTGAAGCTAATCAGAAAGAGTAGCTTGTGCAGCGGAAATATTTTATTCTTTATACTCTTGACTTGTGTACCTTGTATTTGACACTTAACAACCGATGATTGAACAGCAACAAAGTGTACTAAAGTTTCGTCAAACATTCATGTCATTGACCATACTCGTTAGACACTGTAATTAACGACATGTTATCGTGATCTGCATAAGTTAGAAAACTAAAGTTCGTTTTATTTAAGGACGCCTCTAGAGCACATTGATTTTTATCTTATCATCTGCTACAGGACGTCAAATATATGGTCATTCTGACATATTTTTAGGAAGCCTGCTGGCACCGCATAGGCTATTATTCGACAAGCAGCAAGGAGTCCTTTATATGCAACGTCCCACAGACAGGACAGCACATACCACGGCCTTTGATAAACCAATTGTGCACCACTGGTTGGAACGGAAAATAGCCCAAACCGCAAATGATTCTACTGAGAAGGATCGATCCGATGACCGACTGCATAAGACAAAATCCGACGAACGAGCACACACAACTGAGAGAACCTCTGCTCTCGAGTCAATGGAAACTACAGTGGTGATACCATGTGTTAGCGAAGGTGATCGCAATCAAAGTGTACTACAATTACTTCATACACAGAGGAAGCGGGATGCAGCTCAAACGGTAGAATGTCTGTCTGTGGACCGGTCGGTGGTCGGATCGATACTTCTCGGTGGATCCAGTTGCAGTTTGGGCTATTTTCCATTCCAACAAGTGATCCACAACTGGTTCATCAAAGGTCATGGTATGTGTTGTCCTGTCTGTGGAACGGTGCATATAAAGGACTCCTTACTTCTTGTCGAAAAGAGTAGCCTATGTGGCGGTAGCTGATTTCCTCTAAATACATGTCAGAATGACCATATGATTGACGTCCAATAGCCGATGATAAGATGCAAATCAATGTGCTCTGAAGGCGTCGGTAAATTAAACAATCTTTACTTTTACTTTTCAAAGTGTACTACAATGACTTCATACAAAGAATAAGCAAAACAGACAAAAAAACAAACAATAATAAAACCGTTCAAGCTAAACTGTTAGGTCAATCAATGACACACCATTACGTCAATCAATGACAAGACAAACAAAATCAACACCGTACAGAGTTGCACTCATTAGTTCAACGAACCGTTCCTATTTTATCTATTTTAAACGCTCGTCTTATGCAGTAAGGCATGCATTATTTATAATATTGATATCTGTAAATACGTGCGTATTGTTAAAGTGTTATTGTACTGCAGTGGGTAATTAAATAGTATTAACAATGTAAAAATTGAGGGGGTGTCATAATTTTTTTTTGAAATTCCACTAGCCATGGGGCTAGTGGAAAGTGATTATTTGGTAGCCCGACCGCAATAACCACTAGCCACGGGCGTCGGGCTATCGTATTCTTGAAGCCCTGTAGGGAGGATGAATCATTAGATGGTTATAGATTTATATAACATAATAGTTTTATTTTTCGGGGTGCGCGTCTTCATCTGAATATACGGAACGGGATGTAGCTCAAATGGTAGAGTGTCCGCCTGTGAAGCTGTCGGTCGTCGGATCAAACCTTCTCAGAGGACCCATTTGCAGTTTGAGCTATATTCCGTTCCAACCAGTGGTCCATAACTGGTTCATGAAAGGTCATGGTATGTGTTGCCCTGTATGTCGGCTAGTGCATATAAAAGACACCTTGCTGCTTATCGGAAATAGTATCCTATATGGTGGCAGCGGGTTTCCTCTAAAAACATATGTCAGAATGACCATATGGTTGATGTCCAATAGCCGCTGATAAGATAAAAAGCAATGTGCTCTAGAGGCGTCGTTAAATATAAAAAAAAACTTATCTGAATATACAGCTATACGTTGTCATACTATAACAACGACATCAAAGGATAAACGTTGTAGCTCACAAACCAAACCAAATCTGTCACAGATTATTAAATTAAGTGGGAACTCCATCAATATATTATGGGAGTTATTATGTTATATTAATATATTAATGTATATTATGAGAAGTCCAAATTTTCTTGTTTTTTCCTTCTTCTTTTTTTGTTCTACGAGGACAGCCATTTAAACATTTTGTAGGATATCTAAACCTTATTTCTGAAAAAAAGACACCCCTCTCCCCAATCCCCGACAAATATCAATTTTATACGCTTTGACTAAGCCGACAACTTTCCCTGGCGACTGAAAGGCATACTAACTGAAAGGATATAACTTAAAGTTGCGATATCTCAAAACAACCGTGATGACTCCAGTCATGCCCAGGCCAGAACAGAGGGAGAGGGGTCCAACTGGCATTAGCCTAGGCATTGGCAAAGGTAGACACTTGGGCTTTAAATAAAGAATATTGATACTGTAAACAGAGTTAAAAGGGAAATAAGAATATCATATACACTTAGACTACATGTACATGTATGCCCATACATAAATCATATATATTTAGCACTGATTACAAAGCCACTTAATTAGCAGTTTAAAATGGGTTCTATACATTTATTTCCCATTTGGCTCAGGACTATTATCAGCTCTGCACGGCCATGGCAATGCACATAGCATCATCATCTTTACAAATGTTCCTATTCACGTAATAACTGTGATATACTAATCTGTTTCTAATGGTGTATATTTAAATTTTGAAATTAATGCTTTTTGTACTATCTAGTCGAGAATTGGCAAAAGACGTAGACTGAAATCTGGTCAACTGATCGCGAGTTTACTACAGCAGGCAATCAGTCGGGGATCAGTCTGTGATTGGGTCACAAACTCAATAAAAACGAATGGGATCTACTCGGGTTTTGTGAGGACATTAATTTACTGTCACTATGTTAAATACATGTATATTACAACATTTGGCATTTACAGCTTTTCGTTCATCTTATAAAGGCCTCAGTGACGCAGTGTTTAAGCTGTAGGCCTCAAGACTGATATGTACTGAGATCAAATCGTATTCGAGGCATGGTGTTTGTAATACCGGCTCCGACCCAGAGTGAGTGCTCCGCAAGTCTCAGTGGGTAGGTATACGCCACTTCCACCGACCAGTGGTCCACAACTGGTTTATTTAATGTCCTGGTATGTGCTGTCCTGTCTGTGGGATACTACATATAAACTATCCCTTGCTGCTAATCAGAAAGAGTAGCCTATAATTTATGGCTGCATTGGAATACTTCTAAATATCATGAGTCGCAAAACTCAAAAATATACTAATAATTATGTCTGACACCTATAAGCCGTTAATTTATTTTAATGTGCTGGGGTGTCGTTAAACAGCCAACCATTTCCTTTACATATTTTCTCTCATTAAAAGACCAAGGGATGTGATTTAATGTCTTATAACTTGCTGCATAGATATACCACCTTTACACAGACAGTTTTGTTATTGTAATGTTATTACATAGTATAATTATGTGCATATGAAATAAGTTTTAAACGATAACCCAGGCTTTTAAGACTTTTATTATTATGATATTTTTTTGTGTAAGAGTTTTATTATTATGATTTTTTTTTTCTGTAAGCGTCATTGTATTTTAACTGGGCCGGCGCAGCCGGTGCGGGATGGGAGGGGGTGGGGGGGATTTGACCTCAAATAATGTACGGCACTCCTTTTTGTGACAATATTTACATTTATTGAGTACGTAGTAGACGCCCTTCAAATGACTGATGGCGCCCCTATTCAGTCTTGCCCCCCCCCCCCCCAATATTTAAATGTCTGCACCGGCCATGTTTATTACTTTGGTCTGTTAATCCTATACTATTTATAGCTGCGTAAACCGATGTAATAATAGTCTGCAGTTTATGATAACAATTAAAGTTTATTTTAAAGGTGATGTAATAAAGTATTTGCGTTTTGATAGCTAACGTATTGTTTGTTTGCTCAGTTTAACCAAATGCATTAAAAAAAAATCAAAACGCCTTTAAGAATCACATCTCGCCTATTTACAACAACTCTTCATGAATCGTAAGATTTCACAGTTATGTCCCCTGTTTAAAAATACACAAAAAACAAATATGTTGCATATTTTGTTTTTTGAATCCTGTTCTACTACTATTTCTGCTACGATCATTAATTAATATTATACTCTTTAAGCATGTATTGCACACTATTTTATTTTAATCACTAGATTGTCTTAACTAAATGCATTTCACTTAAAACGTTTACTGGTTGACAAGTTGTTAAAATGGGGAACAATCGGGTAAGGACTCGTTTAAGCGCGATTAATTGATTCCGACACACAAGGGCGAAAATCCGTTCATGAAAGTGGGTTGGGGGCGGAACTCACCCTTGTCCATAAAGTGGGGGAAGTACCATCCCGCTGCCCCCCCCTCCTCCCCCCCCCACACACACATTATAGACCACTTGTGTACTTCGGTATATTTGCGCTAAGACGACATGGTTTAAAATGTTACAATGATACAATAAAGAGAAATACTGGTAAAGATTATTATTTAGGCATTTTAATTTTACTGATATTAATTTTTCAGTTTTTCTAAGCAAAAAGAGGGGGGGATAATTATATAGGCGTCCCCCCTTTCCAAAAATTAGGGGCACGTATCCCCCCCGTGATTTACGCCCATGCCTATACGTGTCCGCTACGGCTGGGGAAAAAAATAAGGACCGTAAGCGGACGTGCGTGGAAAGTTTCCGCATCCTGCATTCACTAGCGTGCGGGTCTTTATCTATCAATTTTATTTTTCACTTTTTTCGGTTGAAATCGAAAGCATGTTCTGCGAAGTGAATATCATGCGTGTACGGAAACGCTACCTGGAGCAATTCGAAAAAATGGACCGCAGTGCAATTCGGGCTTCCTGATAACATTTACACGCCAATGAACTCCCTAATGTCATAACCATGTAACCGATTTTTTTTGCGGATTGGACACATACAGACTCGTGTCGGAACCGTGTGCCGATGAATCGCGTTAAAACGAGAGAAAAGAACTCGATGAATATTGGGAACTCATTCTTGTTGGACTTTTCTTGTTAGCAATCATTAATAATACGTTGTTAACATTGGTATGATAATTGCTGGAGTGGATTTAACCCTTCTGATGAGGGATCCAATAAAAAAATGGCATATTATCATTGTATATGAGTACCATTTGAAACAAAAACGTTTATGACAATCGTTTCACTGTTATCACATTTTTCAATTAGATGTTATGAAAATGCGATTTCCTGACATCTGAATCGCAAAAATTGTCATTTTTAAAACAATGATTTTAAGCTATTTTAATTATTATTCCACAAAGGTGTGTTCTTCGAGAAATTTTGAACTTTGAAATCACTAAAAAGCATCTGTAGGTTAAAATTAATGATTTAAAAACAAATTGACTATTTTTTAAGGTTATAAGTTTGGTATTACATGACTATTATATTTTTGTACTTTGGCTGACGCGCCATGAAAACTCGTTTTGATCCGCTCCAGAATGGAAGTTGGGCATACTATCATACTAACATCTCTATTCCACAAATACTGCACCCCAACAAGAAAACAATATTTACTATACAGTTGGTGGGATGTGATTTGGTGGGAGGTGACCGTCTTGTAGGCAATCGATCCAACGAGCCATCGCATCTGAAACAGAAGCTCTACTTCTGAGCTATATCCCACTATTAAATTATAAGAAGTAACTTTATAGAGGATATTAACCGAGCTAGCATTTATCACCAAATCTGATAATAACTGGTAGTGAGTTTGATATTATATTTAATACATCTTCTTTCTTTAAACGTCCTTTGTGCGTTACATTTTAGAAACAAGCAAATAAATTTATAACGCTACGAAGCTTTTGCCTATTTATAGTGAAGTAATTTTCACTTTTGCGAAATTTGTGATGTTATATTCAGTACAGGCAAGCTCATTGGTCTTAACGGACAGAGCTACCCAATGAAATGCCCGATTAAACCAATGCATGATATTTCCCACAGGAAAGAGCTTCAGTGATCCAACAGTAGGACATTGGAGGTTGGCTCACACTTGACTGCGTGTCATAACTTCTAAATGTTTGACATCTAATAGCCGATGATTAATAAATCAATGTGCTCTGGTTGTATCATAAACAAATATCTCGTAGGAAAATATTAAAACAAAAAAAATGTTATCTGTTATGAGTGCCCACTGGGGTAATAAAATCGAAATAATGAAAAGCAATAAATTGTTGATTGTCATTACTTATCCTCTTCATGTGTGCCGGGTGGAGTTCTCATACGATTTAATCAGCTCCATTTATATTGCTTTAAATTTGCGTTTACAAAATCTTCCATTCTTCTTCGGGAGTTGCTATTTTTGGCTTTCGGTTTTTATTTTGGTTATTATTTTCTATACAAAATGCCCAAACCTACAAAGTGCCACATCCAACAGTATCTATTTCAACGCTAATGGATTTTCTGTAAAAGAAAGTTTGGCAGGAATAGCATTTAAATCCGATATATACAGCATGTGACATTCTATTTTCTTGAAGCAATATTAAATGAGAAGTTCAACTCTAAACGTACGTGTTCAATCTCGAAGGCTTGAACGTTAGTTATATTACATGTCAAGAACAAAAAAATGTTGGCTTTGTCAGAAATGGAGATTGGTCTGATATTGTGCAACCCTTCTGGCGACTTTCTTTTTTCTAGTTACCATAATCATCTCGCTAACGTGCGGTATTGAAAAGAAGATTAAATATACTGACTGATTACATCTAGCCATATTGGGGGTTGGTTTTATTTATATTCTCGCTTATATTCAATTAAAGTCCAAGCACGCCATCTTGGGCGTACACATAGTCGTCTCTACGACGAAGGGACGAATATGCAATTTTGACAAATTATGAAATTTTAAAATGTTTACGTCCTATTGATTTGCCTTGTTGTGTAAAATTAATTAACTAATTAAAGGAGTGAAAGATAAAGTTGTTATTTTCAGAACCAAAATCTACGGCCATAGTAACATGAAACATTATTTTATGTCAATGTATAACATTTTTAATATTCGCCCCTTCCTCAAAGCGCTGACGATTAATTTAATCAGGACAGATATTAGTGTTTGAAAGAGAGACGAAACCCGCTGCTATCACCCTAATGTGGCTTCTCTTACCAATAAGCAGCTAGAAGTCATTTATGTGCCTGGACTGAAATTTGATCCCAGAACCTACCAGCCGCTAGTCCGATAGCTTAACCACCCGGGGCCGGTCCAACCATATTATAATTGCAGTACTTAGTTACAGTGGCCAACCTCCTTCAAAACAATACGTTAATCCAAAAATTCAGTATTCAGTAACCTGCCTTGGGCACATTAAAATAATGAGTATATCGTACACTATTGGGGAAAAAAATGTCCTCAAGTAGAGGAATTTGAAATATGGTGTATTTATATTGTATTTTTTAAAGCAAATATTCAATTAATAACATTGCTTGGAACAGATGACAACCATTCGTTATAAGTAGACTTAATTGTATGAGTCCATTAAGTCTAAACAAAACAAAAACAAATCAATTTTAATACGTTTCGACTGACATCCTAATTAATTCTTGAAAACAAAAATGTCTCTAGGGCTTAAAGTTATTTTTGAGAATTTTCTTAACTTCAACATTATAAAACCAAGTTTAAAGATAGTTCATGTGCAATAAAAAAAAAAAATTCTGCCAGCAACAAAAAATAAATCCAATTTCAGTTAATAATCTGAATCAGAAAGTACATGTAGTTTAAAGATCATGGCATTGTGCCAGGTTAGGTTAGTTTTCATTTAATTTCGTTTTTATATCAACTGAAGTTTCAATAACGCTGTACTGGACAGAAGGTTCAGTTTACTATTATGTCTGTCCAAAACACATTAATTTTAGTACAAGAAAGGAAACCTGTATAAGCCACATGATGTGGCTATTTGCAAGGGATTGTTTTATAGGCAATTTTCTACAAATACAAGGTGACCCCGTCGAAAATGCAACCAACATAATGTGCTTATAAATCACACAAACATGGAGATAAACAGTTGAAATGTTGCACACAAATTCATAAGATGTTGGATGACAATATTGCGAAAGTTCTAGTGTGTAAGTGAAGCAATTAATTATTGCGGGCTGTTTCCATGATATGTTCCAAATGGCGCCTCATTTAAAAACACAAAGGATTACTTTGTTATAGTAATTGCATGTATTTATCTCCATGTTTGGTTATGAAAAATGTCATGGGTTGCATGTTTGAAACAGGGGTCGCCCTGTAGGATAGCACAAACCACGATTTTTGTTGAACCATTTGTGAAATACTAATTCGTGGAAGTGGCATACCTCCATCCACTGATCGTTGCGGGACTCTCACTCTGGACTTTCTTACAGAGATTAACGGTTCCAAACCTCGACTAAAATTTAATCACATTGTCTACCAGTCTGAAGTCCACTTGTTTAATATCTACACAACCATGTGTTCAAATGTTTTTACAAGTGTGCAAATATTATTGTTAATCCTTAAATGAGTAGTATAACTATTACGCAGACGTTTTTATTCCTTTTCTGTTAAAGACAAACACAAAAGGTTGCCACTATTTAATAATCAGACATTTCGAAACATATTCAAATCTGATATTTCGCTGTTTATTTCCCAATTTGCTTCCCTGTTTCACGTTTCATCTGAACATTTATAAATAACAAATTAAATTTATATCCTCGGATTCTTTAATGTCAAAAAAAAGTATAATAATGTTTTTTCTTTAAATCGCTAAATTTAGGGGATAGAAGGGGCGTGCCCCTACAGCAAACACCTAGATCCGCCACTGATATATGAAATAGCGCAGTTTATTTCAAATTTCATTTCCCTCTTACAGGGTTTGACTAAACATTTATGGAAATCTTATATTTAAATCTCCAAAATTAATGTTCTTTCTTGGTTCAAGGTTTAGCCGAACATTTTTAGAAACCGTAAAACATATCTGATTTTATGCAGTTCATTCCCCTATTTCGAAGTTCATCCGAACATTTATAGCATATATCAAAATTAGACATCTAAATCAGATTGGAGACAGATTCCTCTGTTCTGTTCTTAATCTGACATGGCTTTCTGTCAGATTCCCAATTCCAGATCCGTCACTTTCTAATTCATCACAACGAGCAGGTTTTTGAGAGTAGAAAGCGAGTAATGAGCAATTCTGTTTGGGATTTGACTCTTTAATAAGCAATTTATTTAGCAAGCTATTTGAATTGCAACTTGACTCGTACTTGCAGCATCAATAATCGTAGTTAATGCAGACATCTGTCTCAAGATGGTCTCATTGATTTCAAATTATAATGTTTATTTTCTCACATCTGAATTATCAGACTACAGCTGGATGAAGTGTTTTGACACTTTACTCATCACAATTTGCAACTAGTCTATATTTGTATGGAGACATTTGTGTGTGTTCATATTAAAAAAATTATAAAAATATTTTATCGTCATCATAATCATTATTATTAGAGCCTTAGTGGTCCAGGCGGTAGAATATCGGACTCTCAACTTGGAGATCATGGTTCAAAACCCGTCATCATCACCATCATCGTCGCCGCCGTCATTATCATCATCATAATCATCATCATTAGAGCCTCGGTGGTCCAGGCAGAATAACGTCGGACTCTCAACCCGAAGACCGTGGTTCAAAACCCGTCGGAGGCTGGCTCACACTTGACTACGTGTCACAGTTTCCAAATGGTTGACGTTCAATACCTGATGACTACTATACCAATAGTGGTGTCGTTAAAAAAAAGATAAGAAAAAAAGGACACAAAAGAAACAAACAAAACAATTATTATTAAAAGATAATCATACCATTATTCATTACAAAAGTATTTAGTAATACACAATAAATAGTTCAATGACATTAAAATACGTGATATAATATTATTTAAAAAATAAAAACATGATTTAAGCGACACACATTTAACTTGCAGAATGATAATTATGTGGAATTAAAGAAATTAGGTGCATCATAAACAAATTACAATGGTTATTGCACGTTGAATTCATATGTAAACAGATGGTGTTTCACAATACTTTTGCAGAATATGTTTCCAGGAATGGTGCGAAAAAAACATTAAAAATATATTATTGTTATCAGGAACCGCGTCTGTGTCAGAAATTATTATGATATTCCATCAAAGCTAATGTGGGTATTGAAGCATTCTAGCACAGAAGTGGTTTCATCAGGTTTTAGTGTCCAAGGACTCTTGGCAGCTTTTAAATCGTCTTATGGGAGACACTCAGTCGCAGGTTCAGGATATGAGGCATCAGAGACAAAAAACATCTCTAATGCAATACCGAAATTTTAACTCAAAGATATGGTTTTACTGGAATGCGTTGAGTGGTCCACTTCTGTTTAAAAAAAAAAAATCCAGTGGTATGCAATGTGATAATGATATAATGATATATATATATATATATATATATTGCTTCTAATTTGAAACACTAGTCTTTGTTGCAGTCACATTTGTCTTTATTTTTTATTTATTATTATATTGTATTTTATTGTATTGTTGTGTTGTATTGTATTGCATTGTATTGGATTACATTGTATTGTTGTATTGTATTGTACTCTATTTATTGTATTGCATTACACGGCATCGTATTGTATTGTATTCCATTGCATTGTATTGTATTGCATTGCATTATTGTATTGTATTGTATTATTGTATTGCATTCTATCGTATCGTGTATCAGTGTACTAACATCTGCATGCAATTTGCATGACTTCAAAGTCATTAGAGTTTGTGGTTGAAGTCCAAGTCTGAATTTTAAAAGTTCGGATTCGGTTACATCATTATGAACATCAATAAAAACAGCACTTTTAAGGTCCCCTCCCTTGGCAGCAAGATGGTAGGACACATTTGAATTAGCTCCATCTCAAAAGTCTCAAAAATGTTGAAACGGGGAGCTGTTTGAGATCTGCATTTGAGTTGAGATATGTTACAAGTTAGAACACACACACGGTATTATCGGTTTAAAAAACAAACAAACCCAAAACAATTTATTGTTGGAGAAACTTAATGCCGAAACAAGTCATTGTTTAAATATGCCGAAAGGGCTGATGGTCAGTTTTAGTTAAAATTTTACATTCTTATTTTGATTAGATCCATATGGACAAATTTCATTTTAGCGATCCCTGGGATGAAGACGGGGAGATTACAATCCTGTGTTGTAAAATACTTGCAGCCTTGTTAGTAGAAACTCCACGATAATGAATGAGTGTGGTCTTAACGGAAACATGTTTTCAATCACACGCTGTGGTCAGAAGCAATTAATCTCGCCTCTTGAATGAAAGCATCATGTATGGTCCATCTTTGATCTACAACATTTAATAATAGTTAACATGGTCATATCTGATTTAAACTTGTATTCATCATACAGTTTTTACTTTTCACAACTCATTGTAATTTGTATGTGCACTAATATTTTTACATTCCTTTAAATATCTTTGCTTTAAAATTTGCATTTAAAGTTGATGGAATCCTCTCATCTGATTGCATGATACATTTGTATAATCATATGGAAGAAAGTAGAAGGTTAAAACATAGTGAGTATACGGACCTTTTAATATATTAAATTATGAAATGGTCGCATATTTATAAGAATAACATATATACTGAACAACAAAAGCACTGCGAACTATATTTTTATTCTTATTTATTCCACATTTCTTTAATTTCAGATTAAATTATTCAATTTGAATCTCGTTTTTAAAAAACCGATAAACAAGATGTGTATATGCATGTGTCTGTGTGTTTTTGTAAATTATCAACATAGTGCGAACATTTTAAGACCATCTGGGCATTTTGTTTACTTGTTTATTAGATTGAGCATTGTGTAAAGTCCCTGCGTCTACTGACATCTAGTTGATCAAATGATTGCCCAGTTTCCTGCATCTATATGCATCAAGTTGATCAGATGATTGACAGTTTCCTGCATCTATATGCATCAAGTTGATCAGATGATTGACAGTTCCCTGCATCTATATGCATCAAGTTGATCAGATGATTGACAGTTCCCTGCATCTATATGCAATAAGTTGATCAGATGATTGACAGTTCCCTGCATCTATATGCATCAAATTGATCAGATGATTGACAGTTCCCTGCATCTATATGCATCAAGTTGATCAGATGATTGACAGTTCCCTGCATCTATA
>JAULBS010129660.1:0-13497 GCA_032355785.1 Symmetromphalus regularis
TCTCTCTCTCTCTCTCTCTCTCTCTCTCTCTCTCTCTCTCTCTTCACTTCTAGTAATGTTTTTGATTCAGAATTATTATTGGGAGAGGGCTAGAGCCCCCCCCCACCTACCCCCCCCCCTGTTATGCTGTGCCTGTAATAACCAGTGAAAGTAAAATTAGAAAAATCTGTAATTAAAAAATCATACTTACAATGGCAGAAGTGCATTGTTCTGAGGACAGACTCCAACCATGCTATCACCATGAACAGAATCCTTGTCGTAGATATGAACATTACCAGATGTTGGCTCCAGCAGTCCCAGAAGCAGATTTCTGAAAAATATCATCATTTTAAAAAATAGTTTTGAAAAAACCCTCTCTATGCAATTGTTGAATCTCAGATCTGTTACGAAAAACGTTTGTTTTATTTAACGATGCCTCTGGAACACTTTGATTTTTATCTTATCATTGGATACAGGGCGTCAGTCATATGGTCATTCTGACATATTTCTTTAGAGGAAACCCGCTGCCCCCACGTAGGCTACTCTTACCAATAAGCAGCAAGGGGTCTTTTATATGCACCGTTCCACAGACAGGACAGAACATACCACGGCCTTTGATAAACCAACTTAGGACCACCGGAAGGAATGGAAAATAGCCAAAATTGCAAATGGATCCACTGAGAAGGATCGAACCGACAACCGACCGGTTCAACAGGCCAGATTTATTATGAATTCAGAATAATAACAGTTCTTGAAATTCAGAAAATTTACAATTCCACTTAATTGTCATCACTAAATTATTTTGCTATGGTACTGCAATAACAATTTCAAAAAAATGAGCATACTGAATAATATATTTATATTTTTTTGCTTTGGCAATATAATGCCACAAACCAATTTATTACTGCCATGAAAATTTGAGAGTTGTAGCAGCAACCAGTGTTTTATCAGGTTCTGTTTTGTTCCTTGGAATCTTGTATTTTGTCAAGGTTTTAATTCTTTTGCCCTTTTAATTTAGGGGTCATCAATTTTTGGCATCATTTTCGTGAGCGTACAAAATGTACTTGGGGGGGGGAGGGGGTTAAAGGGACATGCATGCTTTTCTGAATAATAAAAAATGATGATAATACTATACAGCGAAATCATCATTTGAAGGGGAAGGTGTTAAAGAGACATGTATGCTTTTAAAAATAATAAAAAATTATGATAATACTATACAGCGAAATCATCATTTTTTTTCCTTTTCTGTTAGTACACTTTTGGGGAGGCTGGAAAAAGAGTATGTTTTGTATGCTCGTGAAAATGATGAAACAACCGGATGACCCCCTAGTGAATAATTATCTTGTTATCTAGTATCACCTTTAGGTACAATTTATTTATTTTGGTAATTTCTCATTAGGAAAATTATATTTTTCTCATCTTAAAATTCAATCATTTAACTTTATTATGGTGCTGAATGAATGTGTTTCAATCAGTTCTATTTATTGGGCTGCTGAATTAATGTGTTTCAATCAGTTCTATTTATTAGCTGCTGAATTAATGTGTTTCAATCAGTTCTATTTATTAGGTTGCTGAATTAATGTGTTTCAATCAGTTCTATTCATTAGCTGCTGAATGAATGTGTTTCAATCAGTTCTATTCATTAGCTGCTGAATGAATGTGTTTCAATCAGTTCTATTTATTGGGCTGCTGAATTAATGTGTTTCAATCAGTCTATTCTTTAGGCTGCTGAATTAATGTGTTTCAATCGGTTCTATTCTTTAGGCTGCTGAATGAATGTGTTTCAATCAGTTCTATTTATTAGGCTGCTGAATTAATGTGTTTCAATCAGTTCTATTCTTTAGGCTACTGAATTAATGTGTTTCAATCAGTTCTATTTATTAGGCTGCTGAATTAATGTGTTTCAATCAGTTCTATTCTTTAGGCTGCTGAATTAATGTGTTTCAATCTGTTCTATTTATTATGCTGCTGAATTAATGTGTTTCAATCTGTTCTATTTATTAGGCTGTGGAATTAATGTGTTTCAATCAGTTCTATTTATTTTGATTGAAAAATATTTTATTTCAATAATAGAAAACAGATTGGACACAAGTTCGAAAACTTACTAGGTCCTCTCCTTCTTCTATTTATTAGACTGCTGAATTAAGGTAAATTATGTACCTACTCCTAAATCTTCATAGAATTGTCTTAACATAAACACTAAATAGAAAACCAATTAATTTTGATATTCTAAAAAAATAACTTCTTTATTCAATCAGCAAGGACAGAAAAAAATTAAAGTTTAGTTGATGTTAAAGGGAGTTTAATAAATTCTTACATAGTGGTGGTCTTTGCTGCTCCATTGTGGCCAAGCAATGCTGTGACTTCTCCTTCATAGAACTCAGCTGTGAGATCATTGACTACCAGTGAGTTACCAAATTTCTTGCTTAGGTGATGCACATACATGCCAACATCCAAACCAATAGGTGCAGGTTCAAATAAACCCTCTGAAAATAAAACATACATGTAGAAAAGTAAAGTTTGTTTTATTTAACGACGTCTCTATAGCACATTGATTTTAATCCTATCCTCGAGTATTGGATGTCAATCATATGGTCACTAACACAAAGGCTACTCTTTCCAATAAGCAGCACGGGGTCTTTTATAAGCACTGTCCCACAGACAGGACAGCACATCATACAGCCTTTGATTAACTAATTGTGGACCACTGGTTGGAATGGAAAATATACATAAAGAGGTAAAAGAACTTGTAATAAGGTTCATTAAAAACCTACAGTTAATATTAACTGATTTAAGATATTTTTTACCTTTCTTAAGATTGATATTTGTAAATTAATTAATCAACATCCAGACCATGCTCATGTAAATTAAAGTTTGTTTTATTTAACGATGCCCCTAGAACACATTGATTTATATTTTATCATCGGTTATTGGATGTCAATCATATTGTCATTCTGACATATGTATTTAATGGAAACCCGATGCCTCCACATAGGCTACTCTTTCCGATAAGCAGCAAGGTGTCTTCTATATGCAGGACAGAACATACCACAGCCTTTGATGAACCAGTTGTGGACCACTGGGTGGAATGTAAAATAGACCAAACTGCAAATGGGTCCACTGAGAAGGATCGATCACACGACCAAACGATTCACAGGTGGACACTATACAACTTGAATTACATCCCGCACCCCACCATGTTCATGTAAGTAACTTTATAATATCAATACAGGTGACGAGGTAGAAGTTTGCAGTAGAGGGGTCGAGTGATAGTAGTGGAGTGTCAGAATGTAAAAAAAACAGCATCAATGAGCCACTTATGGGATGTCTGGATCTCTAACAGAAAATTTAATTTTACTGAGCAGGATTCCCACTCATTTGAATTACTGGAAATTCCTTTATTTTCTGGGGTCCCAATTTGTGGAATAAACAATTTATTAAGAATAATTAAGAAGACAGGGAAATATAATGAATATATTAAATATAATATCATTTATAATGTCATTTATAAATTCATGAAACATCCATTTACGCAAATCAACAAATATGTATGCCAATGAAAATACAGAATTTCATATTATTTTATGTTTAACAAGACAAAATATTTTTTTCTTGACAAGAATTTGACCAATCACAAGTAGAGCAGTGGAGCCCAAACAGCAACAATCTTTAGAAAATAAAAACCTAGAAAGTGTTAAAAATAGTTTTCACATCTTAAAGTTATTTTTCTTCAGTTTCTCTATTTCCATGTTGATGAGATGTTCCAGAGAGCATCTTTCTCATTTTTCATTATTTTCAGGTTTTCCTGAAAGCATGTGTTCCCCTGACTCACCTTTACCAGGCTGTGCTGCAGGTCCGTCAATTCCAAACATTCTTGACTTGGCTGTATGTTTTCTAGGACACCAGTACGTAGATGTTAGTGGGAAATACCATGGCTTGCGTACACCATATTTTCCTGAAACATTTCAGAAATGAGTTATGCATCTGTTCTAAATCATCTGGTTTTTCAGACAAAATAACTCATAAAGGACATATAAAAATGGTTGTAGAGCTACTTACGATCACAGTTGTGAAGCATTACAGAGATATTACCAAAAAATAATTAACTTGCCAAAAAAGTAAAGTTTGTTTTATTTAACAAAGCCTCTAGAGCACATTGATTTTTATCTTATTATCGACTATTGGATGTCAAAATTAACTTGCCATTTCACTACAAAAAATACTTATTTCATTTAGAACATATCTTTGCTAATTAATGGTAGCCTATTAATTAATCTCTGTATATCGCATACTTAAAATAAAAATTACTATCATAATGCAGGTAACAAAAATGACAGATATTTATCTGAGTATAATCATACCTTCCCACCAGTTATTATAAAGGCTTTACCAAATGTTTTTCTTTGTCAGGAGGAGGTAGTAGAGCAAAACAAATTTACAGGGTAAAAAGAGTAGGGCTAAATATTGTACTTAAAAAGTTATTTTATATTACAAAAATGTTTGGGTTTTTTTTAGTGAATGACTAGGGGGCAAGGCCCCTACTGTTCCGCCATGATTATCTCAGAACTAAAGATATGTCAATTACAACCTAAGGTTTCTAACTGGATGAAATGCTAATTTCGTACCTCTTTAAAAAATGTATAAGAATAATTCTACCTGGTTTCACATTTCTGATGTACCATCCGATAATGAGATAAATGGCACTGTCAATCAGCATCATTATACACGCCCAATGAAAGGTCATGGGGTCATTCACTATGGGACTGACATTAACGTTATCCCACTGCAGCCCGACAGTTGTAAGTTCCAGACGAGCTATGTACATAGCTCCATAGCCAAATGCAGTTGTTGATGAAAGACACTGACAAATACAAACATTATTAAATAATATTAAAATAAATGGGACTAGTAGTCTGATAAAACAATGACACCATGAAAAATCACCATTATTTGTTGGAACTATGAAACTGGACTCTAAAAACAAATATTTATATAGATATTTTAGAAAATTTGTTTCTTATTTTCATTATTATTCACATTTATCACATATCCTGACTGGTATGTGCAGTCCTGTCTGTGAGAAAGTGCATATAAAAGATCCCTTGCTGCTTATCGAAAAGAGTATCCAATGTGGCAGCAGCGGTTTCCTCTAAAAACATATGTCATAATGACCATATGATTGATGTCCAATAGCCGATGATGAAATAAAAATCAATGTGCCCTAGAGGCATCGTTAAATAAAACAAACTTTTAATAAAGAAAAGATTATGGAATTCACTTACTGCTAGTATTTTCTGCCAGAACACCATGTTCACTTCGAGAGTAAAGAGAATGATGTATGGCAGGTATGAAAAGAAGTACACGATCAAAACTGTCAGGACTGCCAATGTCGTACGAGTGAAAAATGCACTGACCATGTAACTGAAATAAAATAGTAGTAAAGTAAGGCTAGGCAATTAAAACATCACTTTGAAACTGATATTACATAGTTAATACTAATTTCAAACAAAATCTGTGAAGTATGAGGTAAATATCAAAATTTGAAATAAACAAAAAACCTTTTGTTTAATGTAATAATAAAAAAATTTGCATTATGTTGATAACTGTTATTTTTTAAATTGTGTATTAAGCAATGTATATTAATGTAATATTCACAGGTGCAGTCAAGATTAAGAGTATTTTCTTCACATTAACAATTTAATTAAATATTACACTGACATGAGTATTTACTAACTTTGTTATACATTTATTTATCTCCCTGAACAATACAAAATCCTAGATTAGATAGGGACAACTCTGATTACCGCTCCCCCAACCCACCCACAAGCCAGCCACTTCCAAAAATCATAACAACATCAAAGATAATATGTCAAAGAGAAAACAAATAAATAAAACATTTTAATAATTTAAAAAATTCTGGTTAGTCCAGCTGTGATATTACATACCCTAGCCTCCTCCAAATAAAAAATTCTCACAACTGCAATGATAATATTATGTCCCCATGTCACCAGGGACTGTGGAGGGGGGACATGACCCTCACTTTTTAGGTCAATAAAAATAGTTTCAGACTCAGTGACCACCCCCTTTTCAGATCCATTCTGTGGTTCCTGATCCCAATGCTCTAACATATAAAAAAAATTAATTACAAAATGATGGCTAAACCAATGGAGATTTTGGATACCCCACTCCCATAAAATATCAGATATGCTAGATATGATATTAATTAAAAGTAGGTCATACCACATCATAACTGATGAGAAACAGAAGCAGAGGAGGAAGAGGAAAATGAGGACACCATTGGAGTATCTGTAGATCTCGCCGTCCTCGTTAACACTAAATGTGAAGATCAGTGTGAGTATGAAGCAAACGATCATCAACAACACCATGCTAGAGATGAACCATGCAAACCAATTCAGTCCTGACTTCATGCCCATGATACTGAAAATCTACAATTAATATGAAATTCAGAAAAGGGATAATGTTTTTGAAAATGTGTAAGTCAAGTTTGACAAATAAATGTAAATATGTGACCTGCCACGATGAAATGAGTCTCAACTCGCAGTCCGCTATCAGTGCTACAGACGAAAATAAGCCGGTTAACTTGCTGGTTTCTTGCTCCCAACCATACTGACATTATTGAAAAATTATTTTTATTCACTTTTGTATTACTTTAATATGAGTGTCATTATGAACGTAGTGTTTTCTTTAATAAATCCATTGTAGTTCACCAAGTATAACGGTATCAAAATCATCAATATGTCCCATTCCTTTTCTGCATTTTATTCATTAAAAAATTGCATTTAAATGGAAAAATGTTAATAAATATTTGTTTTATTCTGCTAACATTGTAGACTTACAATCATGATGAATACATTTTCTTCATACATGTAACTTACCGCTTCTTGTCCATTTTCCCTGTCCCATACCAGATTGCGTGTTACAACTCCTAGAGCAGCAAGCATAGCAAATGTCATGAGGACAGGCACCAGATAGGATCCCAAAATAAAGACAAACCTATAAAACAAATAGACAAACATTAACAACTATAAAATACTAGGATCATTAAACATGAAAAAAAAAGTTCAGATTTAATGATGTCTTTAATCTCTAATTTAACCAAAGTGTTGACACAGTCATCGTACTAATTTGTATGATAACATAACCTAATTTGTGACTGATATTTATAAATGCATATTTTAATGTTATTTCTTTCTATTAACAGTACTGGCACACCTGTTTAAATATTAGGGGGACAAGACTGAATAGGGGCACCATTTGAAGAGTGCATACAAGGTAAAAAAATGTTAATATTTATAAAAAAGGAAAGAAGGGTGCCGCAGATTATTGGGGTGATGGTAAATGTCCCCCCCCATCCCCCGACTGCACCGGCCCTGATTAAAGGGCCATAAAATATAATTTATGATTAAAAATTGGTTGGTTCCTTTGTCTTTAATCTCTAATTTAACCAAAGTGTTGACACAGTCATTATACTAAATACAATAGTAACAGAAATAAATTGGTATGATATTAGTGAATACGATTGGTGGCTAATACCAGGAACTTACCTGTGCTAATGGAGAACATGCTACTTTCTGACATTCAGTACTCCTATGTCATATTTGTAAATAAATCTACAGACAGCACTAACATTACAGTAGTTCATTTTTTTCTTTCTACCAAGTCATTATTTATTTATTTCACTCAGTATACATAAAGGAATAATGCAGTACATAACATATTGGTCCTAGTTCAGATAAGGGAATGGGAACTGTTTGTATTATAATGTATTATTTACTGGTTATGACAAGGAAATGGAAACTGTATTATAATGTATTATGTACTGGTTACAACAAGGGAATGGGAACTGTTTGTATTATAATGTATTATGTACTGGTTACGACAAGGGAATGGGAACTATTTATATTATAATGTATTATTTACTGGTTACGACAAGGAAATGGAAACTGTATTACAATGTTTTATTTAATGGTTATGACAAGGGAATGGGAACTATTTGTATTATAATGTATTATTTACTGGTTATGACAAGGGAATGGGAACTGTTTGTATTATAATGTATTACGTACTGGTTACGACAAGGGAATGGGAACTGTTTGTATTATAATGTATTATTTACTGGTTACGACAACAGAATGGGAACTGTTTGTATTATAATGTATTATTTACTGGTTACAACAAGGGAATGAGAACTGTTTGGATTATAATGTATTATTTACTGGTTATGACAAGGGAATGGGAACTGTTTGGATTATAATGTATTATTTACTGGTTACGACAAGGGCACGGGAACTGTTTGTATTAAAATGTATTATTTACTGGTTAAGATAAGAGAAAGAGAACTGTTTGTATTACAATGTATTACGTACTGGTTAAGACAAAAAATTGGAACTGTTTGTATTACATACTGGTTATGACAAAGGAATGGGAACTGTTTGTATTACAATGTATTACATACTGGTTATGACAAGGGAATGGAAACTGTTTGTATTACAATGTATTACGTACTGGTCCTGGTTATGACATGGGAATGGGAACTGTTTGAGGTAGACTCCAGGTAGTGTATCATTATTGCCAGTCTGTAGACTGATAATAGCTTGATCTATCATCTCCTGCAGTTGAACAAACCCACGCAAGTAACGCATATAATCACCAAAGTTGGATTCTGGGTTAGGATACCAAAATCTGTGAACAAAAATAAACAAGATGAACATCACAATACATCAATACAGGACAGGAATCTAATGTTTACTTGCTCTGTTGTTTGGAAAATCTCTTTTGTGCTATTTTTGTTAATTAATGTTTACTTGCTTTATTGTTTGGAAAATATCTTTTATGCTATTTTTGTTAATTGGAGTTTACTTGCTCTGTTGAGTAGAAAATATCTGTTATGCAATTTGAATTAATTAATGTTTATTTGCTCTAGTTTTTGGAAAATATCTTTTATGCTATTTTTGTTAATTAAGCAAACTGTGATGTTGACTTCTTATAAGTAGCTGAAAGGGTCACAAAAACCTTAATTAACAAGTTTGGTTTACTCTTATTGCTCCTGATCCTAAGATAAAAACATCTTTTAAAACACCCGTGGGAAAACTTTCTCAGTGTGAAATATACACTGGTTTAGCAAGACATTTCAATGGGTCACTCTGTCTGTTATGGTAAGCTTGCCTGTACAAAATATTATAATTTGGTAAAACTCCAAATGTCACGAAAACTAGAAAAAATACCATGTAACATCATCCATAATGTTATAGGATAACATTTCTTTTAACTGTTTTGCAATTAGAATGTTTAAGAACAGAACGATTAAAATTACCTGGGTAATAAAGAGAATATCAAACTCATTACCATTTATTATCAAATTATTCCACTTGGGACATAAATTTGATAATATATGGCAACTCATTTAATATCCTCTATATATTACATATTCCTACAGCTTGATTCATAGTGTTTATAACCATAACTGCTCTTAACAGTTAAATATTTTATAGCATTGTTTTCTCAATTTTTTTGCATCTTTACCATGAGCTAGCATTCACCGGTTCTTATTTCGACTGGTTCTTAATGTTTTATTGGTTTAATATTAAACACAACTAGTATAGAAAGCACAAAATCGCAACATTATCTAGAACTTAAGTTCTTATTTGATCTCCTATTATTATCCAGCACTCTTAAAACAGTCTTGAAAAATGTTCTCCTGTATTTCAATTTACCTCGCTGTTAGACGGTTTGTAATTCGGACATTGTCCGTATCCATCCGGATCTTGTAACTGATATGTTTTGGTAATTTTTCATTAGAGGCATCTCTCTTGCGACGATTTCCACTTGGCAAATTGGTGAACACCACACCTATAAACATATATGAGAAATACATTGGCATATATTATGTATTCCTGTTTTGAATAAATGGGGTAAGCAAATTAAAATTCACAGTTAACCCAACACAGAATACAAGAAAAAAATGTGTTAATATTACAGTGCTAAGTCACTGTTAAAATACTTTCTGTTACAGCCAGCGGTCCACAAATGGTTCATCAAAGGCAATGTATGTGCTGTCCTGTCTGTTGGATGGTGCGTGTAAAAGACCCCTTGCTGCTTATTGGAAAAAATAGACTACATGTATGTGGCAGCAGTGCATTTCTTCTATATCAGTGTCATAATGACCATATGGTTGACGTCCAATAGCCAATGATAAAATAAAAATCAATGTGCTCTAGATGCGTTGTTAAATAAAACAAACTTTACTTACTGTTAAAATAACTGAACAGTATCAATTTAGATAAAGCAGATAAAGTCACTGGTTTCAAATATAAACTAAAATTAAGTATCAAAGATTAATGCTTTTTGGGGACAAGATGTTTTTTCCCTATGTATCTACATGAAAAGAAACAAAACACTGCTTCTCTTATTTTAATCTAGAACCATTAAGGCATAATATCAATTGATTCTAAATGTCTAAAAAAAGATAATTATTTACCTTATGTTATGTAAATTACATAGTGTGATTCTTACAAATTTATTGTCATTGAATTTGTATTGATTGTTCATACAAGTTAACTGAAAATGTGAACTAGTGAATAAACTCAAATTAAAACACTATGATCAGAATTATTTAGAAATAGATCTAAAAACATTAAGAATTACAAACAAGAGTTATAAACTTTTATTACCCCAGTGAGCATTCATAACTGGGAAATATGTTTCATAATTTTTCAGAATTAATAGACATTGGTTTAACAAGGCATTTCATTGGATCATTCTGGCTGTTATGACCAATAAGTTTACCTGTACTAAATATGACATTATAATTTGTAAAAGTGCAAATGACATCATTAAAAGTAGAAAAATTTACAATGTAATGTCATCCATAACATTATAGGATAGCATTTCTCTAAACTGCTGAGCAGTTAGAAAGTATAAAGAACAGAACAATTAAAACAGTCTGAAGTAATAAATAGAATATCAAACTTCTTACCATTTATTATCAAATTTATGTCCCTCATGAAATAATTTTCCTTTGTCACTCACTAAAGCTTGTGACAATTTTTTTTTTTTCACTCTGGACATAAATTTAATAATAAATGCAACTCATTTAATATCCTCTACGTAACATAACTAACCAGCCAGGAAGTGGTGTGTTTTACTCAAGTTGAAAGCTTGTTTCACCAGTTCCTCTTCTGACTTGACTGGCATAAATCGGTGCAGCTCCAGGCAGCTGATATAGTTACTGACAAGCTCAGCAGCTGTCGTGAGACCATCAAGACTTGTTCTGTTAACATTGTTTGATTCTAACGCATCAAATCCATCCAAGAGCTTCTCAGAATCCAAACCAGCTGACGACTTTAAAAGACTTTTCACAAAGTTGTTTTTCAAAACATTCTAAATTAACAAAGAAAAGTAAATAATTATTGTAGCGTAACTAAGAAAAAAAACACATATCTTTTTCATACATAAATTAATTATAGTGCCATATGTTGTTTGTTGGAATTTAATGTACCCTTATTGTTTAAAAAAAAAATTGTGTTTTTTAAAATTAATATTAATCTGACAAAATAGAAAATAGAAAGGGACCAAAATGTAAAAAAAAAAAAATTTCAAATACATATAGATTTTATATCAAATTAATAGCAAATTGGAATACCTGTATTTAAAATACACCTATTATCAGGTATTTTGGAAATTCAGATAAAAATGCATTAAAGTTGTCAAAATCACATACCTGGACAATGTAAAGAGTACTTTAAATAAAATTAGCATACTATAGCAAAAAAAATAAAAATTCTAAGTAAATATAATTTTTTTTTATTAGATCTCAAATTACATTATACAATTGATCAGACATTACCTTCAAAGATTGCAGTTCTTTAGCTTGATCCATCATAGAGGCAAGACTTGGCCCACCTTTAGCCCAGGCCTTAGCAACTTTGTGTATTTCTTCAATCATCTCAAACACACCATTTGCCTGAACATACAAAAATATTTAGTTATTTGTATATCTTTAATATAAAAATAATGTCCTGTCAACCAAAATAACAATTACAATAAAAACATGTCTAAAATTTAATGACGATAAAAGATGAAAAAATCCTGACCAATGGCATTCAGTAATAATCTGTAATAGTTCTGAAAAATGAGAGTTAAAAAAGGTTACAAAAGTCATGGCCAATGGCAATCAAGAGTGACAAAACTGATAACCAATTGCTGTCAAAATAACAATGTCTCAGACTAATGGTATTCATTGTAATAAAATATCAGTTCAATGACAACAATAACTGAAAAAACAAACAATTAAGTGCAGGCGTGGACACAGGTTTTAAGAAGGTGGGGAGGGTTCAATTACAAATGTTTTTGTTTTCTATTTTTAAGACATTACTATTTAAATTAAGTAGGGAACCACAGTGAACTTAAATATGTAAGTATAGTAGAAAAGACATGTGTAACATCCGTTTCTGCTTATTTCCTCTTTTTTATAGACAAAATTAAAAACTGGTTCTTAGAAAAACAAACAAGGGGGTTTAAACCCCCCTAAACCACCCATGTGTGTCCGCTACTGAAGTATTAAAATACCCAAAATGAACCTAAGATTAAAGAACATCTGACTAATGAGTGATAAAAGAAATCCATCAGAAAGAAAAAACAAAACAAAAACAAAACTACATGTACAGTCAATGGTAACATAACAGTAAAATTTGAAAAAAAGTACTGTCTTATAGAGTATTAAAGGTGTACTTGGAATTTAAAAAATCCAGTCACAAACCTTTTTCATGATGCGACGAGTGAGCACTGTGTTTGGAGTAAACAGAATCTTTCCTCGAATGACTGGTGAAAGATAACTCCAGATAATGGAGCCATAACTTCCATTTTTGACTTGGGCATACATATTTTCACAGAAATCCCCTGAATTAAAACATCATATCATTAAAACAACAAATTCACACTGTCATAATTTTAAGAATATATAAATATAATAAACAAAACTGAATTTAAAAACAATATATATTTATATACATGTATACATATACAAGAGTTGAAATACTGCCATCTGACTGGTTTTAGCTGGTAAATATCATCCAGGACTGGAAAATATTTTGGTCAATTGGCACTATGGACGAGGATGTATTTTGCATCCTTTGATTTAAGAAAAATATACCTAGACCTACATCTTCTTGAAATATCTTTCAAAAGGATTTCATCACAGTGGTAAATCATCAAAAACACAACACTGTGTGTATAGCCAGAACATGGATTTATCCAGGATTTTTCACCAGGGTCAAATAGCTGAAGAAATTGGGAAAATTAGCCTGATTTTAGTCTTAATTGGGATGTTTTTTCTCTCCACTGAATTTATGAAGCTGTAATATTATATTTATTAACAAATCTGGGATTTAATAATCCAGAAATTGGGAATTTTCAGTGCTATTAAAGTAAAGTTTGTTTTATTTAACGACACCTCTAGAGCACATTGATTTTTATCTTATCATCGGCTATTGGACGTCA
>JAULBS010129671.1:0-13496 GCA_032355785.1 Symmetromphalus regularis
CGAGATCTAGTATCACAAATGCACGTAAGTTTCATTCGTAATCAATATTTAGAGCACAAAGCCCCTTAAATTCCGTGAGAATATGTTTTTAAAATGATAACATATAACGTATTTATGGTGGGGAAGAAACTTTATATTATGGTAACACACTATTATAATTTACGTGGGCAATACTAAACCTTTTATATTATCTATTTGACCAAGCGTTATCTGTCTGTGATATATTCAATTGAGTTTTTTTTACCATAGTATTATTTATTATATTATGTATTATATATAGTCAAACCTGCCCATGTAGCCAACTGTATTAAACAGCCACCTGTTTTAAAGGGCCACCTTTATTTTCTCCCAAATCAGCTAATTTAGTATAATTGAACCTGTATTAAGCAGTCATCTGTCTTAAACAGCCATCTTTATTTTCTCCCAAATCAGCAAATTTAGTATAATTGAATCTGTATTAAGCAGCCACCTGTTTTAAGAGGTCACGTTTTCTTACTCCCTTGAATTTGACTATATATTTTCACTACATTGTCTATAGTATAATGTTTTTAAATCAGCTCTTTACACTGATTTTAAATAAAAGATTTATACTGACCATAGTATGACCTTCAATAGCCGATATTTATTATATGTTTTTTCCAGGGGAGAGGGGTGGTCATTAAATAATTATATAATAATAATAATTGACAATGCATTTTTTTTAATGTAACATGACAATAATGTTAACATTACATCAACAGACAGAATTCTAAAGTAAATTAATTTTGCTCCAGTTTGTGCGTCGCAAATTTGAATGCTGAGTTCTACTGCTAGTGCTAAAGAATAATTATATACTCAACCCAAAAAGAAAGCATGCATCTTGAAATTTCACGAGGTGGTCCGTTGACAGCAAACACGTACACAACTTGTGATATTACTGCATACACACACCTCCTCCTAAATGGTGTAGTTATGTAATTCCAGAATTTCTGCCATGAATGTCGTCTGAATTTTGAAATAATTACATGCATACTTTCTTTTTGGTTGAATATATGAGTTTTTTTCCAGCTAGGACACGTTTAAAAAAATTAAATGTGTCACTGATTTCTTTTGCCAATTTTGTTAAAGGGGAAAGGGGTCTGGGGATGGGAGGGAAGAGAAAACAGTTCTGGGGGTATTCCAAGTCCAATTTGCCATATTAGGAGAACAAAATATATATGTTATGGTCACGTCGAACTCTCGTCCTGAACCTGAACTCTCGCACATTGCGAGATTATTAAAAAATGACAACCAGACTCCGATCAAATTTCATATGCTTAATAAATATCACGAATTCCCGCATTTCTAATCAAAATCGTTAATTTTACCCCCATAGAAAACATTGGAAAGAGTTTATAGATTTTTTATTTTTGGTCGGGAATGAAAACGTGAGTATCGGCGGGGGAAACATTTAATAAAAAAAAAAACCACGTAGCCTTAAAGGAACATTGCAGTTCGATCATTTATGGGTCCCATACTTGGACCATCATGATCAACAGTTAGTCACCTCCGTTATATTTCACACGTAACATTCAGTTGACACTTCAGGTCCATAGAAACAGGGGTGGGCGCCGGGGGTGTACGTTTCCCCCTCTTGTGAGCCTTTAAAAAATTAAGACCTTTTTTAAAATCACATTGATGTTTGTTATTGTAACCAAAAGAGGATATAGACTTTGTACCCGATCCGTCAGCGCCACCCCCTCCCGAAGTCGTTCCTACGAGTCAGCACTTTGTCAGTTTTATTTGATCAGTTATATCGGTGACATAACCTACGAGACTCATTCTCACGAAGGGGTGACAAACGGTGTCGCCAAGGTTTCCATCACCAAAGACAATACAATAAATATATAAATATTTCTTTGTTCACAGCGGTAAGAGATGACCTGTAGTAGCATTTTAAGCAGCCTTTTAGCATCGTAGAAGGCATAAGTAACAAGTGGCTAATGGGCAAATATGACAAGGGTGTCAATATGTGTGTGAGTTGCCAAATGAACTTTTCAGATGCAAAGGCTGATACTTCAGATAAAATCATCCCAAAAGTGAAGAAAACAGAGCACGTTTTAGTGCTCCTGATATCAGTTTTATGAAATAGTATTTATTTCCTTATTTCTGTAGACAACTGTCGATTATGACTAAAATGTCAGCATGTCGCCAAATTCCTAAAATTTACGTGTTCAAATTTTAAATGCCACTTTAAAATGAAACAAAGCTAATAACAAACTAAATAATGTCTAAAATAAACAGTTGCTACATAAAGCATTACAATTAAGAAGTGATACAATGTTTAAATATACAATTGTTTGTTAGAGCAGTGGTCAATTTCCAATTTTAGAAACGGAAATTTAAAATCTAATTTACGGGCATACCTATTTTAGAAGATATCGTATTCTATAGTTTAATATTATCACATTAATAATAGATTCACGACGAACCCCGACATTCTACAACAGGAAACTATTTTTTGGACGAACCTTAAATTACATGTATAAAATGATTCATTCACACCGATGTCTAATTTACAAGACCTTATTTACGATTCATAAACTCATACTAATTTTACCATAGAGAGGTGCATGTATATATGAATCATATCTCACTGTAATAATTTCGGGATATGGTAGCCAGTATATTACACTATTCAAAACTGCAAAATATTGCAGTGTGGTCAAGACATGCAACATTAATTTTGTCTGACTTCAAATGGCACCCCTGTGTGAGAATGAGTGATGTGCCACCGATATCAGCATGTCTCTATACTACTTCTTGATATGTTTTTATAGCCCGGATTACACTCGTGTTTGTACGTCAATAGTGGACAATATAAAATCGCTGTAATAGCCGAGATATCACCAAGTGTTAGATGACATAGCTACTTGCCATCGTAAATCCTCACTGAAAAGAGACGTGTTTTTAATTGTGTAGCGAGACCATTCAAGTAGGACTTGAGATGTGTGTTAAACCACTCTGTTAAATTTCTACCAGGTCAGGTGCATACATCAGCAATAGCAAAACTGTACTTATTTTACCATTCAAGTATCTGTAGACGCGAACGGTGCTTTGTCAGAAAGAGAGGAATGTTTGGTTAAGGTACACCAACACATTATTTATTTAACATGTTAGTGTCTTCAAAACTTTGTAACTTTATTAAATACACCCAGGCCGTCAAACGACAGCATAAGAGTATTTTTTTACAAAAATAATATTTATAGTGATAGGATGACTATAAGAGTTCTTCAAAGAATATAATATTATATATACAAAAATGATTTAAAAATAGACACTACTACTAAAAGACTATACTTCGCGTCACTTCAGATTGGCATTATCGTTTTTAACAATAACTTTTCTTCTAGGGATTGTAGAACAAAAACGAAAAACGGTTTTGGAAATTAAACGAAAGAACAAATTGTTATACAAAATTTCATAAAAATTAATGAATATTAAAAAACTTTATTAGGAAAAAAAACTATTTTTTATGCGTTTTTTTCAGTTTTTTGGCACTTTTCAGTTACGATTTTTGTTACCATAGCATCCATATATAATCCAAAAAGTTATGAAGTGAAATACTTTTGTGTATCATGTACACGTTGCAAAAGGTTTGAAAGGCAGTTGTTCGTCCTTTAGGCACTTATTTTTCAACTGAAAAACGTTGGTGTTTTGATATTCCACTTCCGTTGACGCGAAGTTTAATTTAAAAGATGGCAGATGGTGACTGAAACTGTATGACATAATATAGTTAAACCATGTTAAGAATATATATTGCATGTATCAGTGATATTGAAAAAATGTAATTATGGTTTATTCAGTTTGCTTGTAATTTCAGAAATTAATTTTTGAGATTTTACGAACGGTGCCAATATTCTTGCAATTAAACAATTCTTTGAATTTCAAAATAGTAAAATCATGGCGATAGTCCACTTGCTTAATCAGTTAATAACTTAAGTGTCCATATGTGTTTTGTTTGTTTAACGACACCACAAGAGCACATTGATTTATTAATCATCAGCTATTGAATGTCAAACATTCAGTAACTCACACTTAAACACCAGAGGAAATAGGCTATATTCCCCCCCCCTATTTCCTCTGGTGTTTAAGTGTGAGCACTGTCAGTGTATCATAATGATATGTATTTAATTATTTAATATATATATTTTAATTTCTGTTGTATATATTAAATAATATAAATCAGCACTTTTATTTTCAACATCAAACCAATGTGTGACCCCCAATAGCCGATGTTTATTTTTTGTGCTGGGGGGGTCGTTAAACAATTAATCAATAATAATAAAACAAAATTCCACTACCAGCAAGGGATTGTTCATAGGCACATTCTTACAGACAAGTCAGGACATACCATGGTCTTTAATATACCAGTCGTTGGACACTGGTTGGAACAACCTGATCATGGATTACCAGATACTATTTAAGATAAAAATAATAAATAAATTAAGATATGAAAAAACAAAATGAATAAAAACACAAAATCCCTATATAAATAAAAGTTATACAAAAGTAATGCGAATTCGTTTTAAGTATTCATTCTTTCATTTGGGGTGGGATCTAGCTCAAACGGTAACATGTCTGCCTGTGAACCGGTTGGTCGTCGGATCGATCCTTTTCAGTGGACCCAACTGCAGTTTGGGCTATTTTCCGTTCCAACCAGTGATCCACAACTGGTTCATCAAAGGCCATGGTATGTGCTGTCCTGTCTGTGGGATGGTGCATGTAAAAGATCCCTTGTTGATTATCGGAAAGAGTAGCCTATTTGGCAGCAGCGGGTTTCTTCTAAATAAATACATACGTCAGAATGACCATATGATGATAAGATAAAAATCAATGTGTTCTAGAGGCATCGTTAAATAAAACAAACTTTACTCTTTTGAATACCCACAATTTTGTCACAGAAGAGAATATATTTGTTGTCATTCATAGAATTACTTTTACAACGCTAACTGTTAAATGAATAATTAATGAATAATTTGATGCTAATAATTAATATCAATATAATTATTATATGTGTATGGAAATTGTATCAGGTGAATTAATATTTTTTGTCTTTTAAAGATTGATGTTATGGGAATCTAGATTTTAATTTATGGGAATATTCCTGTTAAAAAACAAACCCCATTATTTGTGCATCTCTGAATTCAGGTACTAACTATCAAGAAGATAGTTATATCATGTCTTTTCTTCTTAGTAGAAATGGACTTTTTTTTAGTAAATTTGATTTTTAAGTTTTTTATCTGTGATATGCATTGGCAATGGACCTAATCTGTAAACAGATTGAACTAATTGTAAATATGTTAAAAGTCTTTTCAACTTAATGTCTTTTTGTATTTTAGGTTCAAGCAGGTCGTCCACCAGGCAGCAAAGATGTTGAATATGATGATATGGGTAATGTTGTAGCTGTGGTAAAATTGGACCCAGAGAAGCTTCCAAATCATAGGTGAGAATTGTTATCTTCACATTATAAATATTTATAAATATTTCAATATATTTGTTTACAAGTAACTTACCTGGTAAGCTAAAAGAAATTGCTGGGAAAAGAAAAGAAAAATATATCTTTGTTCTAACTTCATTCATTAAAGTTTTAAATAACATTGGTTGATTGTATGTTTTTAAAATAATTATTAAACCTTATAATCCAAAACTGAAAATATCATTGGATTCCACAAATTGAACATTACTTTACCGTAGCCATGTTTTATCAACCAACCAAGCAAGCCATTACCAGGAACTCTTAGAAAATAATATGTTGAAGACTGAGATAGATCCAAAGTGTTATCATATTTTGTCATGAATATTCCTTTGACATTTCACTTTAAATTCAGGGATTTAATGGACTTGCAAAACGAGCATAAAGGACGCAATAAAATGTCATCTCGACCCCCAAAATCAGAGACATTACGTCCTATGGGACTGTTATAAAAAATATCGAAACTGTTTGGGTTATATAATTGACTGAGTTATGAATAAACAGCAGGGGTTGGGGTAGAGGGTGTACAGGGACATTTTAGTGCAATAAAAAAGACTGCATTTATTCAATATAAAACAAATAAAAATTAAAACGGAATAAATATTTTTTCTTAATGCAAAACTTGTTTTCTGCAACTCTTGACTAAATTGTAGACCCTTAGATTATAGGTTGGGACCCCTGTTACATTATGTGTACTCGTACCTCCAGTTGATTTGAGTAAATATATGTGAGTATTATTATTGAATGCTATTATTACAGAGTGCAGGTGAAATACTGTGTAATAGACCCGGCTGTTGAGGCAGCACAAGCAAGGCTTGAGGCTATGAGGCATGGCAAGTACGTTGCTCCAAAAATGCCCATTATGGTGAGAACCAGATCCAAGAAAAGTGTCTCCTCTGATATGACGTCAACAAGTAAGTTGTGATGTGGAATTCTTCAAGTCTTAAAGGCCGTGGTATTTGCTGTCCTGTCTGTGGGACAGTGCATATAAAAGACCCCTTGCTGCTTATTGGAAAGAGTAGCCTATGTGGGGCCAGTGGGTTTCCTCTAAATAAATGTTAGAATGACCATATGATTGACATGCAATAGCTGATAGTCAGTGTGCTCTAGAGGTGTTAAAAAAAAAAAAATACTTTAAATATTTTGCAAATTAGTCTAGATTTAAAAAAAAAAAAATATTTTCTCAAACATAGGCCACCCAAAAATAGGGGAGCAGAAGTTACAAAATGTCTTGGGAGGGGAAAATAAAATTTGGTATAAAATTAATTTTACCAGTTTTACTTATTAAACTGGTCATATGCCTGCATACTTCTATATTCACCCCTATGAAAAGAAATTATTAAACTTCAAAGTGTAAATTTAATGTTTTTGTTTAAATCCTGGACAGTGCACCCATATTGCCTATGGTAGTTAAAATATTGTATGCAGGTTTTTTTCTTTTCTAGCCTTCAGGACAGTCGGCAGAAATAAAATAAGTGTGAATTTTCACTTCTACTTATTTAGCAAAATATAGGGTCAGAGGGTTTGTGAAACGAATAATAAAAAAACTTTGGGCTTATGCTGTTTGAGATATTAAATATACATGTTTAAACAAACAAATAAACACTAGAAGTTGTTGATATATGTACTATGTTCTCATAATATTAATATGATTAGTGTTTATATTACATTCAGCCGCTTTTCGACAGTTTTTGCTAGTGATGTCCGATATAAAACAAAACGGTTATAATATAAATTGTGTCATTGGTATGAGTATGCTATTCAATTTATTACAGCAAAAAATACATTTTTAGTGCATTAACTTTCCTTTGTAAGATAAAAAATAAAAGAGCTAAAATAGTGAATGAAATAATAAGGTTTAACATTAGATGTAGGCTGTCAGTGTCACTATGTCGTGATTCTAATTGGTTATAAGCCAGCAAAGGATCATTCATTCCATTGATTATAAATTATTAAAAGACAACACACATGATTTACACAAAAATATTCCATGGGGATCTTTCCTATTGTGATGCAATCAACAGAACTTCATACTTGTTGTTTTCTCCTATTTCTTAATGGCACTGTCATAATGTCTAAATCGCAAAACTTTATTGAAGATGAAGAGTTTTGTAAGCTTGAAACCAGGTAAAAAGTTTTTATTTTATTTTTTAAAAATATATTATTATTGTTTATTGGTATTTTCTATTTACAGCAAAATCTACAAAACCTTCAAAAGGTGGTCAACAACAGCCAAGTATTACACCACTGCCACCATCAATTGTTAGTATGCTTTTAATTTGGTAGTATTTAGTTCATTGTAGTCAGACATGTTATTATGTATCTCTCCACCCATTCATATATAGTTCATAATATAGTTTAATATAATATAATATATATTCATTTCTTTCTCTTGAGCCAATTTCTCTTATACCTGATATATGGGATTTCTTTGGAAATGTGGTACTTATCATTAAAAACATAGTACACATGGTTTTTAATTTCTTTAATTAGATAAAATATTAAAATACATGGGATGAAAATTTGCTGGAAAAGTCCAGACAAGTAAACTTTGATAGTGCTACTTTAATGCAGATTACAGATCTTTAATAATACAAGCAACATTGTAATAAATTATACAAGTTCTAAATTTTCTATATCATCTAAAATTTGATAAAGGAACAATAACCAATAGCTTGTAATTCAGTTTAGAAATAAGACAAACCTTTGTATTTCAAATTTAAAAAGACCGACCAAAACGGTCAAGATATTGATATGCAACATTTGTTAGAAAATATCCAAAGACAGATGTTATTTACCCATTTTGTTTATTAGATTAATATGTTGAACGTGACATAATATTTTGTAGGTGATATTTAATAAGTTTACATTATGAGTGTGTGTTTTAGATTGATGTGTAGAAGGAGACATATTTTGTAGGTGATATTTAATAAGTTTGCATTATGTGTGAGTGTTTTAGATTGATGCAATGGAGATTTCTTCAGGTGTTGTTGTCAGAGAGGGAGGTAGAGTGAAAAAGGGTCCAGGAAGAGTAAGTATGATATGTAATGATAGTATAAACTAACGAGCAAAAAACATGATACCAAGGCTAATTTAACAATAACTTTGAGGAACCACACAAAACTTTGAAAATAAAATTTGTATTTGCAAAACAGATATAAATGCTCTAATTTAATTTATATTTGTTATTGTTTCTTTTGCCCGTTATTTTATATTAAAAAAAGGACAAAATCTGTACTCAGTATAAGGAACCATTTTATTGCTATTCCCTCTGAAGTTGTTTATTGGAAAACAGATGAACATTTTTCACCACCACAAAAACAAACACATCATCGTTTCCAATACAATCTTTGCATAAAAGTATTTTTTTCTTTTGGTATAAGTGTTGTGTTCAGTTACTGGATAGTGATGTCTTATCCAGATATGAACTACATGATTATGAAATGGAATTTCACATCCATAGAATGACTTTTTTATGATGTTATAGAAATTACATTTTAATCATTTAAGTTCAGGGATTAATTTAAAATGTAGGTAAATTTATAACAAAAATGAGACAAAATTTATAAAATGCCTATGATTGAGTTAACAGCAGATCAAAATTTAGAAATTTTATGTCGAAAGAAATCTGAAAGGTGACTGGCATTGTTACAATCTATAAATTGAATGAATTCCTGAAATTACAAATTAAATATGCCATATTTAATGCAAATTGTCCATGCGAAAGTGGTTGGGAAATTCTTCTTAAGTCAAAATTTTACATAGCACAAGATTTTAACATTACGAGAGCAACCATTAACAGACTGAAGAACTTACTAAAAGCCATGACAACAACACATGCTTAATATTGTATGGATTACTTGCACAGAACAATGACATATTCACAGATTTGAATCCCAATCAAGATCTTTGGGATGAGCTCTTTGTCGATCTGTATAAATAATACTATTATTGCAAACAAGCCAGTAACAACTGGAACAGACACTCCTGGGGAAATGGGACAATATATTTGTAACCTGGTAGACAATGTCACTATTTTACTTTGTTTTACAGAGAAGAGTACATTTCCTTTATGACATGATGTATAGTATTACATCCATTATTTCACATATTGAAATAATAGAACATAGCTATTTCTTCGTTCTGAACAAAAGCCCTGTTTGTCTATGTAAATTTGTGTTTGTAAAATACATGTATATGTGTATGTATGAATCTGTATATGCATGTACCATTGAAAATAATAAATTATTAATTAATTCTGTGATCTTTTCCAGCTGTATTTAAGGAGGCTCCCTGGCAAAAGCATAAAATATAGTTCAGTTCAGTTTCCAAGATTAGGAGCGTTTTAAATAAATATATCTAAATAGTTTACATAATTTTTTTTTATATCAATCCCATCATAGTGGGGAGTTTTCTGGAGCCTCCTTAATGAGGCAAAGTCTCTAGTTAATAGAAAATTTATTTTAATAAAAATACAACTTAATTTATTTTTAAATTTCTGTTACTTTATTTAAAATATTAATTTATTTATTACTAAAATTAATAATCTTTGTCAATTAATTTTTTAACAGTCCCACTTCTATAAGTTATTTTTTTTTACTATTTATAAAATTCTGCGAAATCTACTGTCCTATAAGTTATTATTATAATTTTATTTGCCAGCATGTCTCCTCAAATGCAGTTCCAAAAGATACAGAAGATGGGCATGCTTGCCTCAGTGACGAATTAAAAACAATATTTCAATCGGAAATGAAGAAAGCATTATTGGCATTGAATATTGACAAACGATTTGATAAATTGAGAACCGAACTTCATGACTTGAGACAAGAAAACGAATACATGAAAAAGAAAATAGACAAGCTTGAAAATAACAGTAGAAGAGAGAATCTAATATTTTTTGGACTTCCCGAAAAGAAAAATGGTGCTTTTGAAAGTTGGGAAGACTGTGAGAATCTAGTGCGACATATACTGACAAACAGATTCCCTGAGGAGGGAGACATAAGTATTGATCGAGCTCACAGACTTAACACCAGAATGAGACCTCGACCAATCTTGGTGAAATTTTCAAACTTTAAAGATAAGACAAGAGTGTTGGCAGCATTTAGGAATTGTGAGAAAGAACACAATTCCAGCTTCCGTATTTCCGAGGATTTCAGTGCAAGGGTTCGACAAGCAAGGAGGAGTTTGACTCCGTTTCTAGTGAATGCTCGAAAAAGAAGAAAACCAGTTAACATGAAATATGACAAAGTGTTCATGGATGGCAGGTTTTACAGATACAATAGAAAAAGTGGTTATGTTGAACCAATGAGAAACCAGCTTTCTTCAAGAAGCTCTGAAATGTCTGTAACCAGTGGATTTCCTCATGGCTTATCTCAAGGACAGGCATTAGCAACATGATGGAAATTAATGGGTACTCTGTTGCCAATCAGTCAATAAGATTTTTATCTATAATAAACATATTGCCGGATTCACAGGTCAAAAACATTTTTTTTAACTAGGCCTACTTGCTAATTTTTATAACTTGACCAGAAATTAAATCTCTGCTGATCAAAAGAAAGTATACCAGATGAATCTCACAGTATCAAAAGCAACACCATAATTTAAAGGGAAAACATCAGTTACAATTTTAGAATAACTTGTATGTAGATTTACATTTCATTAGTCATCAGTTATATATGATTTTGAGATTAAAATTAATCTTTGTAAAATCGTGGCTTCTTTGCTTTTGTCATTGTCAAAATTCACATGGTATACATTATTTTACCTTTCAGTAAATGTTATTTTTGTTCTATGTCAGTCCGTCTGTCTCTTTCCTATCAGTCTGTTTGTGTCTGTCATCTGTGCCTGTACCTGCCTGCCTTACCTGTCTGTCAAAAACTAATGTCTGTAGTTTTGACTTTAATTTAGTTGAATCGGCTTGATATTTAGAATGGAAAGTTATCAGTATCTCATTTAGCAGAATTAAGGCAGCTTTGGACTTTCAGAGAATATTGGGACTTTTGGCACAGTTATGCTCCTTTGTGACTTCCCTTTTACACGTGGTTATCATTTTGTAATGCCAAAGTTTGAAAGGACTATAACCCATTTCAAACAATACCAGGGAAAATAAAATATTCCAAATTGCCTGATCTTCTCATTTTCTCCAGATCTCTGAAATGAGCTGCCTGCTACTCCTTAATGGTTTGCCTTGTTTGCAGGAAGGTCAACATATTTTACATCACAACACCTTTTACTTTTCTGAGCACAGGTGTGACTTTGAAACAGCAGCTGTAGTATCACATTTTAACAATTCTTTAGTATTGTTTAGTATTTTGAAGCAACACCAATATTTGTTTTTCTTTTGGAGGACTTAAATTACAAGTCAAAATTATTGTCTGTTAATAATAATTTTAAAAAATAAGGTTTTATTATTGGTCAATGAGCTGGAATATTATCTGCTTATGACACAAAAATTAATTCTTACTCCTACTGTAAATATCATGATCATCGTATATTCTTAACTTTTATTAAAATCAGACTGTTAATAAAACTTTCAAATAAGGACTACATGTAGAGTTAACAGAATTGTAGGCCGAGGATTAAAAAGGTTGTTTATTTTTTTTATTGTTGCAGCATATTCGACATGCTGATATGCTTGAAGAACATCAAAATAATCTCCGTCCTGTGGCTTCACGGATCCATTCACAAACCATTGATGTCACAGACCTTCTCGACAGACACACACCTATACTGAGGCCTCTGCAAGAGACATCTCCTTTACCACCAATAGTACCAACTCCACCCTGTCAGCCCAAAATATCAAGCTGAAAACAATTTATAAATTGAAATTATACGTTCATATGTATAGGACTTTGTACATAGACGTTAAGAAAACTATTTATTTATTCAGTGCATCAACCACAGTTTAATCTTTATAACAAAGACTAAACAAGTATTGTATGTCATAAAACTAAATTCTAGATATACTGATTTCAGTTGTGAAATATTTCAGATTTTGTAAAATAAAAAAATTATATTTTCAGACTGCATTTGAATTGAAAATGTTTATCTAGGTTTGCAATGTCAGAAAATTGTTTAAAAGAAAACACTTATGGCATGAGTGATATTTGTGTTTGGCATAAATTAAAAATACATTGTTTGCCCTCACTTGCAGTGATTGAATCTTGCAGATTGTCCAGGTTCAAGATAATTTTATTCCAGTATTTGATGATCTTGTGGGGTTTTTTTAAACAATCTTTTCAGTCCCTTGTGATCCAAGTTTGTGGTCATGGAAGAAATAAAATAAATTCCTCACTTGTTACATATTGCTGAAATTCTGGGTGGATTTTAGAACAAACATATAATTGTTTGATTTAGACCTTGTTTATAAATAGCATGTGCATTCATGTTTGAGATGTGAACACATTTTGTAAACACGTTTACTGATTTGTAGTTTTAGAGCTATTACTTTTAAACATAGCAAGTTTTATTACCACATTTTTGCTGTTATACAATAATAATTATTTTTATTAATGAGATGGTTTGTTTTTTTCATTGTTAAAATGTCTCTCAATAGCAGCTATTACACTCTTTAAAATGATTTCTGCCATGGGGATTTCGTCAAACCAGGTTATTTCTCTTTGAAGGCATTTTTATTTGGTAGTAAGATAGGTATATCACTATATTACTAGCACGCAGAATAATATTAGGTCACAAGATGATTAACTCCAAATATAGAAAATATTCCCTATTCAACTAACTAACACAGTGGTGTTGTCAATCATTAGACAATAACAAAAGTAACAACTCCTGATGAGCTGAATTAAGGCTAATATACTCCTGTCGAGCCACTTGATTACAGCTACTTGAAGCATTGGCAATACAATCGAGGGGACTGTAACATAAAAAAAACATTTTGTTCAAAAACATGTTTGATGGATAGCACAGGTGGCGCTAAATAGAGGGAATTAACAAAGAAAACAAATGGTACTTGGAAGAAAGTTGGCGATACGAGAGGTTGGCG